>JAODAL010045520.1:0-31857 GCA_025379985.1 Phyllomedusa bahiana
CCCCCCCCCCCCCCCCGCTCCCACCGCCGTGAATTTACAGCGGTAGATGCTGCTTTAAAAATTCTCTAGCTAACTACATAAATTCTTCAAATCTCTAATCTAACTAAATTGGACGGATCACAGCTAATAGTAGAGGTTTCTCTGTGCAGAAATAGACTAATTTCGCTGAGCTGTTTGGCCACAGGCAGAGCGCAGGTCCTATCCCTATGAGATGCTGAGAGACACTGAGGCTGAAACAGGAAACGCTGTTCTATGTAAAACGAGGTCATGTGATTTTTCCAGCCAATCGCAACCATACACATCCCAGTCATGACGTCGCACACACATCTCACCCTGCTCTATTCTGTAATCTGTTTTGCTGGCCGCGAAAAATTACAGGAAGCGCCGAAAAAGGCGCGATCTTAATAGATGATGCTCAGATTTTAACCTTAATTATCGCATGATCTGGAAATTTCGATCACCATAAAAACCTTGCCGATTTCAACTTTGTCGATAAAAATCGCTCAACACTACTGACAGCCCCAGCCAAGAGTCGGTGGGAACATCAGACACAACCCTTAGTTGGCATGGCTCGGGAGCGGGTCAGCGGCCCTCACCTGTCCTCAACCCGCCTCTGTCCCATCCGGTTCCCTCAGCCAGAGATCTACTATGTGGTCTGGGCTCAGCGCCACTATATAGCGAGGATGAACAATTTGAGGAGGGCAGTCAGCAGCTACTTGGCAGCGAAGAAATGGGGCCAATATCCACTGCTTCTTGCAGTAGGCGGCAAAGTATAGATGTGGAGAGTGGCATGGGAGGTCATGTTGTGAGGGGTCAGCCTCTGCATACCAAGACCAGTGATGAGGACAGCAGTGACGATGAAACACAAATAGATGATGATGTAGCCGACCGCACTTGGGAGCCGGGTGAAGCAAGGGCTTCATCATCGTCAGGAGAAGAGGGCGTCAGCTTGCGCATCAGGCAGTGGCGCAGCCAGCAAGTGGGTTGTGTGGCCGTGAGTCAGCAGGGTAGCAGCAGTGTGAGGTCGGGAGCCAAGCGGCCACGGGGTAAAAAACCCGCTTCGCAGGTCCAAGAAAGTAGCGGCACAGGGGCTCAGCGAGGCAGTGGCGGTAGTAGTCATTCAGTGCGGAGCGTTGGCGGTAAAATCCGATACTCGGCGGTGTGGCAGTTCTTTGCTAAGACACCGGAGGAGCCGAATATGGGTATATGTAGAATCTGTGGGCAGAAAGTGAAGCGTGGCCAGGGAGCTAACGTTGGCACCACGGCCCTGCGTCAACACATGCAGCATCACCATCCGGTGGCCTGGGAGAAACGTGGCTCAGATGTGGTGGTCCATCCTGCCGCCGCAGCAACAGCAGCAGCAGCACCCAGTGGCACTCATGCCATTGCAGCCAGTCAAGGCTCCACCACCTCTGCAGAAGGGAGCTGTTTCTCTTTGACATCATCTCCCGGTACAGATGCTCCTGCTCCTCGCTACTCATGGCGCCAGCAGTCGTTCAGCGAGGCGATTGCAAAGAGACAACAGTATGCGTCCAACCATCCTAAGGTGCAGAAGCTGACCGTGCTCCTGTCCAAGTTGTTGGTGCTGCAGTCCCTCCCTTTCCAAATGGTGGACTCTGCACCGTTCAGAAAACTAATGGCTTGTGCCGAGCCGAGATGGAGAGTTCCAAGCCGTAATTTCTTTTCCAAAAAGGCAGTACCAGCACTTCATAAACATGTTCTCACAAACAGGTAGGATACAGCTCACCGTAGATACTCCACCCCTGGATGCAGCACGGACGGATCCGAAGTAATCCAGGCAATCAGTAATCCAATTGAAAGAAAAACAGCTTGTCCAGCTCAATCCAGGTAGTGGAAAAAAGTAAAAAATCCCTTTATTTATGAATACATTTTAAAAGCGAAAAAACAACCTCATGCCGTGATAACAGACTAACGCGTTTCGGAAACAATATCCTTAGTCATAGCGTGTCTAAATTAGAAATGACAATGATTTATATAGGAATACCTAGTCACATGATCTAATAGGAAATGGCTAGCATGACCTATACAAAACACATATTTAAAATCCATTGATAAAACCAACAATGGTACTCAGTATTGATATAATATGTCATGTCTCTTATTAAGACCTAGGGGATAACGTGAACCCATCTGGTAGATCCACCAAGCCTCTCTATTTAATAGTTTTTTGCGATAATACCCCCCTCTCACAGGTCTATACACCCTCTCCAAACCTACACATGAAAAACCTGCGGTATCTCCCTGGTGCTTATCAATAAAGTGTTTAGAGGCCATAGATATTCCTACTGTAATCGGCTTACGTATGTCAGATAAATGGCGACGAATACGAATTTTTAATGCAGTAGACGTACTACCTATGTACTGAAGATGGCATAGAGTGCAGGTTATCATATATACAACGTTTTTCGTATTGCAGTTTATATAAGATAAAATATTAAATTTCTTATTATGTGTTGTAGATTCAAAAAACTTTGTAACCTGCATATAACCGCACGTAGTACACTGAGTATGACCACATTTATATAAGCCTTTCTGTGTAAGCCAACAAGAAGTTCCAACATTGGACTCTGACAAAAACAGACTAGGAGATAACAGAGAACCCAAAGTCTGACCTTTCCGGGAAACATATTTAACCCCTTCTTCCTCCAATACATTCTTAATATTCTGCTGACAAAATAAAATAGGCAAATTCTTTTTTACTATTTCTACGATCTCTTTAAACTGAGGACTATATTGGGTAGAAAATACTATACTATTGGACATATGATCATCCTTACAAGGGGGCTTTAACAAATCTTCCCTACTATACCTAGCCACTTTATTTTTGGCTCTATTTATATTCCACTGGGGATAACCTCTCTGAGCCAAACGAACACAAACCTCCCGTTCATATTCCTCAAATTTATCCGAGATAGAACAATGTCTTTTAATTCTCATTAGCTCTCCCACAGGAAGATTCTTGATAACATGGGGTGGGTGACATGACCTGGCTTGTAGAATCGAATTTCTAGCTATAGACTTGCGATAAGGAAAAACATCAATTCCTCCATCTAAATTTCCCTTCAAAGTAACGTCTAGATAGTTTATTATATTATGTTGCCATTCCATCGTAAAACGGAGGTTCATGTCATTCGAATTGACATATTGTCCAAATTCAAAGGTTTCACTCTCCGTCCCCCCCCCCACACCAGGAGCAGGTCGTCTATATAACGACCATACCACCTGATGTGGGAGAGGTACGGGCAATCTGCAGAGAAAAGAAACCTTTCCTCCCATGCTGCCATGAAAATGTTCGCCAATGAGGGCGAAAATTTCGCCCCCATTGACGAACCCTGGCACTGCACAAAAAACTCCCTATCAAAACTGAAATAGTTGTGTTTCAACAAAAAGTCGACCGCCATTACCACAAACTCATTAACTTCTTTAGTATGTTGACTAAAACGTACAAGATGGCGCTCTAGGACCCGCAAAGCATATTCATGAGGAATCGAAGGATATAAACTCACAACATCGCAAGACACCCATGACGAATTGGGTCCCCATGGTGCCTGGGCCATGATTGTCACCAAACTCTTGGAGTCCTTTATAAGACCTGGAAGATCTAAAACCAGTGGCTGCAAAATGTCATCCACCCAAGCCCCCAATAACTCACCTAACGAACCTATTCCAGCAACAATAGGTCTTACTGGCGGTGGAAAGGTCGCTTTGTGAATTTTGGGGACGGAATGGAATACCGGGACTACCGGATGTTCTACAAATAATTTTTCCGCCAATGTGGTTGTAATGGCACCCATAGACACACCATCCGACAACAATTTACTTAACTTGACTTTAAAGGATTCAGTGGGGTCTGAATGTAAAGGCCGGTACGTGTGAACATCCCGCAATAATTCCAAGTTAAGCTCTTTATATAAACCCGCATTTAACAACACTATTCCCCCTCCTTTATCCGCCGCACGTACTATTAAATCTTTGTTCTCCCTGAGTAGTTTTAACGCGTCCAAAATGGGAGCCTTTTCCCAGCTATTGAGAGGCAGGACAAACTCAAATAGTATAGGGAAGTCTTCCGTAGTCAGTTGGCCGCTGCCTATGTGCGGCATCATCCCTCCTCTGACAGGTCTGACCGGGGGGTTCTTCAGCGCTCACGTACTACTGCTGCGGCTGCTGGGGGAAGGTGGGGGGGTCGGAGCAGTACCAGCTCCATCAGCAGCAACCTAAGTCTGGAGTCACTGATGAGCAGCTTCCTTCACCCGCCTAGTGAGGAGGGCAGTCGCCAGCAGCAGCAGGACCTGGAGCAGACCCTGAACCAACAGGTGGTGGCCTACTTGGACAGCACTCTGCCACCCCAGTTAGAAGATCCGCTGGACTACTGGGCAGCCAAACTGGATGTGTGGCCGCAACTTGCCGAGTTTGCAGTGGAGAAGCTGTCCTGCCCGGCCAGTAGTGTGGCATCAGAGTGGGTGTTCAGTGCGGCGGGGGCCATCGTTACCCCAAGGAGAACCCGCTTGTCCACGGGAAATGTGGAACGACTGACCTTTGTCAAGATGAATCAGGCGTGGATCAGCCAGGATTTCCACACACCAATGCCTTAGGCGTCAGACTACATCAGCCATGACGCCTCACCCAAACTGTGAGAAATGAGTCTGGGTTCAAACTACCTGCCTCAGCCACTATTCTGATGCCGCCACCCGCCTGATGCCACACATCTGCTGAAAGTTTCTCCATCTGCCACCAACCATCTTTACCAGGGACTGGTATTGCCACCCACCTCCACACTCTGTCATTGTGCCACTTTATGACCTCATGCTGCTGCTGCTGTTGCTGGTGCCGTGACATCCACACTGTGTCATTGTGCCACTCTCTGACCTCATGCTGTTGCTCCTGCCGCCGTCACCTCCACTCTCTGTCATTGTGCCACTCTGTGGCCTACTCCAGTTTTTGCCACCTCCAGAATGTCATTGTGCCACTGTCTGACCTCATGCTGCTGCTGCTGTGACCTCCACTCTCTGTCATTGTGCCACTCTGTGGCCTACTACTGTTTTGCCACCTCCAGAATGTCATTGTGCCACTCTCTGACCTCATGCTGCTGCCGCCGTCACCTCCACTCTCTGTCATTGTGCCACTCTGTGGCCTACTCCTGTTTTTGCCACCTCCAGAATGTCATTGTGCCACTGTCTGACCTCATGCTGCTGTGGCTGCCGCCATCACCTCCACACTCTGTCACTAATGTTGCCACCTGAGCTCTCAGCTTGTTTTTTTCCAGCTTTCGCTGGCATGACTTTATCAGGCAACATTCCCGCTTCAGTTTTTTGGTCAGTTTTGCCCTCTTAAGTGCCCAGGGAATTTTATAGTGAAGCGATTCTAAGAGCGGCGGCAGTCATGTGCATGTCATACTAAAACACAACATTGTATGAAGACCAAACCAAGCTCCCTCTACAGCACCCTGCAGGCTCTGTGCAGCCTGGAAATAGCTGTTTTTTAACGTGATTCGTCCCGAAGTAATTCAGACCGAAGTTATTTTTGTCGGGAAATTTGGCGATGTGAGCGAACCGAATTTTTGAGAAATTCGCCCAACTCTAATCTTGATATATAAAACTGTAATAGTATGTGGACGTAGAAGGCCAAATGCAATAGTGATATCAGTATAGTTCTAAAGTCTCCATCCATCTGCCCTGTTTCCTACTACACCTGTTAAACAACTACATGTCTGTTTGTTTACAAATTTGAGTCAATGGTATGTACATGATAGTTATTAAATGACTCTGAGATTTTATATACAAACCAAGATCAGCTACAGTGGACTAACATATTTATAAAACCAGATGATAAAAATTCATATGGAGATGGGGGACCATAGAAGGATACTTACCATCCCTATTTCTACCACATTCCCAAACTTCACAATGACCCAACAGCACCTCCTGGGCACCCTCAGGGACTCAGACTCTGTAGTTGAATCCCTCCTAAATCAAACAGTGTGACACAAATATTGAAACTCATATAAAACTGTATAAGACACTTAAGACCACTTAATGACAAAATTACAGAGATGTCTCCATCTTAAATAATAATTTCTTCTATCACAAAAAACAAGTTTATAAACAAATCAAATTTACCGCTATGGGCACTTGAGTTGCGCCATCATACGCAAATTTATTTATGGGGTTATATGAGAAGGATTTAATTTATCATAATAACATATATTCCCCAAAAATCATCATGTACATTGGCGATTTATTCTTCTTTCAGTTTATTGACGATTTAAATAAAAACAACAAAATTCATCATGGATATCAATGACCAATGGAAAAAGACCATAGTGGTAGAGGTAATAAATATATTACCTCTACTTTCTTCTACTTTCTACAATTTTCTCTTGGTATGATGAACTGCTGTTTCCCCACTCTTTGTGTGCTTTTTATTAATTATTAATCATTTATTTTCTGGTATCCTTTGTGCTTTTATGTATTAACATTGAGGTGGTATGAAATCTATTACTCAAACAAAATTTAGTGTTCACATCTGCCCATATAAACAATCATTTATTGAGGGTAAAAGCAGCGACTTTTGACATGGGTGCCTGGAGTCTTATTTACTTCAAAGAATGACCAGACCCTCATCTGTTCATCCACCCCTAACAACATCACAATGTGTAAAAAAAAGGGACATGTACAATTGGGTATCCCTTGAAGGCCCCCTTATCCAGCCAGTCAGAAACAACAAATTACCCTAATGAACTGTTGGACAGCTGTGAAATCTGAACTGAGTGTTCATAGTATATAAAATATGGTTTCAACAGAAGAAAC
This sequence comes from Phyllomedusa bahiana, assembly GCA_025379985.1. Taxonomy (NCBI): domain Eukaryota; kingdom Metazoa; phylum Chordata; class Amphibia; order Anura; family Hylidae; genus Phyllomedusa; species Phyllomedusa bahiana. The sequence continues at coordinate 6,828 of JAODAL010045520.1, forward strand.
TTGTTCACAGGGTCGGGTTCAGTAATCAGCTGAGCTGTATCCCAATTCCTTTATTGTCCCACGATTAAGAAGATAATCTATACTGTAAGAGTTAGGTATTTTCTGAGGTTTCTACCTTTTTATTTTATAGCTGTAATGCATGTCACCTTATTTTATTTTTAGTTTTGCATTCTGTTAACACTGTACCTTGTTTCTATTGAATCTTAAAACTTTAATAAGTTTAGTCCTTGTATGCTCTAAGAATCCATAGCCTTGATATAGTGTTTGATTAGAGTGTTTTAAAACTGAAAGTGCCGATGAGTGGTGTGTTTGTGGGTGATGGAGTCCTTCCCCTCTGATTATTTATTTCTTGCGAGATTGTAGTGGCAGCATATATTTTGTGGTGCCTGTGATGTGCAGGTGTGTGATTTCTGCTCAATTTGTCATCTGAGTGTAAGGTAAGTGCAAATAAAATTGAGTGAAAAAAACATAGCCTTTTTACAGTGCCCTCCACGTTACGTGCTGGTAAGTGTGTTTGTGACAAATTGGTGGCTGAGAGGTGGGATATTTGTACTTTTATTAGACCATTAGTGCTTGGTTTAGGCAGTTATTCTACAAGGACTAACTTGGTGCTTACTTTTGACATACTTGCAAACAGTTTTACGCTCCTTGTTTTTCTTTCCTATCATTTATTTGGGAAAGGGTACAAGAGGCAGAGCAAAGAAACTCATCAACCTCTGTAAACAGAGATGTATTGGTTTGACTGACAAGACAAAAGATCTACTGATTCAGGAGCTGATGAAGCAGATCTAGGCACCTGAGCAAAGACACAAGCACCGCCTAGGGGAGCCAAATAATGGACGTTGTTCCAGAGATGGTTTCTCCAGTGGATACTTGCAGCAACAGTTCTCAGCATGGCCCTCTCTCTTGGAATGGCTTTACAACTAGCGATATTATCACCAAAAGCTGAAATCGGCACGGTTTTTAGGTTTATCGGAAATTTCCGATCACGAGATAGCTTAGGTGACAATCTTACAGATAATCTATTAGTATCGCGCCATTTTCAGCGTTTCCTGTCATTTTGGTGGCCAGCCAATCAGCTCCGTGGATAGAGGGGGGTGAGGAGGATAAACAACGTCACCACTTTGCGGTGTATGGATCTCATTGGCTGCAAAAATCATGTGACCTCATTTTATCTATGCAACTGCACATCCTGTTCAGCTCATTTTTTGTCTATGCCACTTCACAGGAGGACGTGTCTGCGTTTAAACCAATAGCTGTTCTAACAGCTCTGATAGTCTCTTCTAATACAAGAAACCATCCACCTAGCTATAGCTTAGAATATAGTTAGATTAGAGAATTTCACTTCTTATTTTGTTAGAGAAAGTTTTAAAGATATCTACTGGTGTGTCCAGCTGCGGGGTTGTAGGGGGAGGGAGGGCAGCAGGAGGAGAGGCTTTTGAAAGGAAGGGAGATATTGTGCAGCTCAGTGTGTTCTGTGACCGTGAATTGAAAAAGCATTGTTTTTTACCACTTTATTGACCAGCAGGCCTCTGATAGGAGGTGAAAATGTCCCTGTTTTTTCAGTTCTATTGCAATCACTGCGTGTCAGTGTTCCCGAAAACTGGCATAACTTCTCCCTATAACTTTTAAATAGTTTTATTGAAGTCCGTGCGTCTGTTTGGTGCAGAGAGCTCAGTTGTACGCAAATTGTGTTATACATATTTGATAGTAAATTACGCCTGTTGTCAGTGGTGCAAAGGCCGGCATATTAATCCATATAGCTGTTCAATACTTCTATTTCACTCAGTGCATCTCAGTTTGGCGCTAATCGTGCACTTGTACGCAAATTGTTTTACACGTTATTTCATAGTAACTGCCGCCTGTTGTCAGTGGTGGCAAAACCGCCATATGTAATCCATATAACTTTTTAATACTTCTATTTCACTCAGTGCTAATCGTGCATTTGAACGATAGTTTGTTGAAAACTATCAACTGCTAGTCCTACTGGGCAGTTGTAAATCTCAGGGACTGAAGGAAGAACACTCTTGATTTTGTGTTACGGTTCTTCCACCAGACTGCATTTCACAGATATTTGATAGAAACAATTCTGTTTCTAATCCTAGTTGGCTGCTGGAAATTAGAGGGATTTAAGAATAGCTGTGATTTGCCGTCTTTCAATAACAGACTGTCAAAAACTGTTCTATACCTTTTAAATTTTTATCTTTCTGAACATGGAGCGAACTGCGGGTAGTAAGCGAGCAAAGAGTGGTGTAGGACATGGAGGTAGAGGTATGAGAGAAGGTGCTCCTTCCAGTGGTGGCAACAACACGCAAGCCAGCGGATCGTCGGTTGCAGGACCGTCAGGCCTGTCATTGACAGATCGGGGCCCTGTGAATCTCAGCAACGAACAGCGTCGCCAATCTGTTCTTCAGTTCTTCAGTCTTACCTCCTTGTCCTCCCAGTCATGGCCAAAAATGACGTCATCATCATCGTCAGCATCCATCCAACATGAAGCGAAGGCAGCCTAAATGACAACTCATGTACCCACCACTGTGGATAATCCATTTTCTGAAGACCTCTTTGATGACAAAATGCGGTTGGGGTCAGAAGGCATTTCAAAAGATCAAGAGGCCAAAGAGGATGATTTTGTCTGCTCTGACGCCCAATCGCTGATGCCATCAGAGGAGAAGGAAGCCGGTCAATCGGCAAAAATCCCAGGTGGTCGGCAACGTCTTGCAGTGCCTGTTGCTTGTAGCCCGCAGCTCCTGGATGCAGAATGTCAGGACGAGGAAGTCACCTGTGTTGATGATGATGATGACGAAATTGCGGATCCAACGTGGTCTTTTCAGCCGAATTTGCTTGCGAGCGCTTCATCACTGGTGAGGAGGAAGACGATGGGGTAGTGTCAGTACGAGTCCTGCCTCAAAAAGGGGGCGGTCGCACAAGTCCGCTGAGATTATTCCACCAGCCATGATCAGCGGAAACACCGCTCCTCGCTTATCGCTGTCAAAAAGGTCCAGGACCTCTCAAGCCTGGGCCACTTTTGGTCAAGCCTCTGATTCACCCAGCAATGTCATATGCCGCCACACCGATGCCGGGCTTCCAACCACTGTCACAACCTCTGTCTCCGCTTCCTCCTCCTCCACCACTTCCAAGACCAAGCGTTCCTCAGCTGCCCATGTGTCATGTCATGTAGATTTAAGGGTCATGCTGCGGTCCCGGACAGGCATAGTCAATGTCCAGTTCAACTAAAATGGTGGTTCAAAGACTCCTTTTTCCAGCACTTTTTAATCCGTGGGTCATGTAGTTTTAAGGGTCATGCTGCGGTCCAGGACAGGCATAGTCAATGTCCATTTCACTAAAATACTGCTTCAAATAATACTGCCTTCTGCCACTTTTTAATTTGTGGGTCATGCCGGTTTAAGGGTCATGCTGCAGTCCAGAACAGGAATAGTGAATAGTCTGTGACTTTTTTTCTGTGACTCTTGTTGCCTAATTGTCTTGCCTAAGATGTAGCACGTATCCAGGGTCCTGTTGTGGATGTTAATTCCAGCTTCTCCTCCCCTGTTTGGGTGTAAGAATGAAGATGTTGGCCCTCTCCTACAGACTTTAATGGTCATCGGCGATTATCTATTATCGGCTATCTGATATCAGCATGATAATGCTGCTGTACCTACAGGCTGCTGCTGCAGAACGCGTGGTGGAGAGAGAAGCTGCAGAATGCCAAGCAGCAAGTGAGGCTGCGGAGTGCCAAACTCACTGAGAGGCTGGAAGGACTAGAAAGAGGTAGCAATTCATCACGCCTGGGATACAAATCTTTCCTTTCATGGTAAAGAATGAGAACTTGGACATTTTTCTATGGGGGTTTGAGAAAACCTGCCGACAATATTGTCTGCCCCAGAGCAGTGGGCACAGCATCTAACCCCAGAGTTTAGAGGCAAAGCTTTGGAAATTTTTTCGGACCTTCCACCTGAGCAAGATGGGGACTATGATGCTATGAAAAAGGCTTTAGTCAAGAAATATAACCTCACCCTGGAGGTGTACCACAATAAGTTCCGGAGTCTACAGTAGAGTCCCACTGACAGCTTTGCAGATGTTGTGGGCAGTCTGAGGGCCACCTTCATACAATGGGTGCGAGGAGTGCCTTTTACCAGCTTTGACAGCCTGGAAGATCTGATGGTCATTGACCAGTTTCCTCATCTCGGTCCTATGGATGTTAGATATTTTTGTAACAAACAGCCTGAAATGGCTGATTAAATTGAACAGATGGCAGATTCATATATTGCCAACAGGATGACAGAAGCCCGGATGACGTCCAAGTCCAGTGGGAGAAGAGGTATGCCTATGTACAGTTACAGGCAGAACCGTATTCTGAGAAAGGGTCACAGACTGAAGTCAGAGTCCCTCTGGTGTGTCCAGAGCCAGTGAAACCCAAGGGTATGCTTCCTTGAGACATGAAGGGCCAAACCTGGATTTAAAGAAGTGCAGATACCTGATACCATTCCCACTGATGCCAGCATGGAGTCCCCCCATGTTATGCTTCCTTCTATCAAGGACATCCCAGAAGCTGAAGAATATCTTATTCTATGTTTTGTGACACCCACTATAGGGCTAAAGTATTCAGACCGGGGCCTGTTGTGGGGAATGCTGATGTATCTCAGCCGGTGGTGCTGAATGCAGCTGTGTTTAAGCCTGCTGGGAAAGATACAAATTTATCTAAGGCTGGTGTGCAGGTTACAGATGTAGGTGTATCCCAGACTGTTGTGGACTATGCTGATGTATCGTAGCTTGTTATGTTGAATGCCACTTTGTCTAAACCTGAAAAACACAATCTGTGCAGGTTACAGACATATATAAACCTGTGGGTGTATCTCAGAATGTTGCGTGGGACCCAGCCATTCCTGTTATGTGTCATACTAATAGCCCAGTGAACGTATCTAAATCTAGAAAACTTTCCTGTGACGGAAAATAATGTGATGCTGTCTGCTGAGCTGTTGTAGCCAAGCCCAAACTGTGGGATACCCTCTACTATAATCTTCTCACACAGCTGCCCTCATAAGTGCAGAATAGAACTTGTTCTTTGTGAAACCCACTGGGAGGCTGATGTATCTCAGCCTACTGACGTATCTCAAACTGTTTGGGACAAACAAAATAGATCTTAACCTGTTATGTGACAACCCAGCAGATGTATCTAAACTTAAAGGATGTGATATTATCAGCTAAGCTGTTGTATCCAAGTCTACAGGGTGTAATACTGTCTACCAAGCTGTTATATCCAAGCCTAAACTGTGGAATACTCTCTGCTAAGACTATTCACTAGGTATTTAAGCATCTAGATACTAACTGCACTCTATAATTGTAGGTACATCAACTCTGATGTACCTACAATTATAATGTGTGATAGTAGCCGCCCAGTGGATATACAGTACCTTGCGAACTTGAACTTTTCAACCTTTTGCCACATTTCAGGCTTCAAACATAAAGATATAAAATTTTAATTTTTTTGTGAAGAATCAACAACAATTAGGACACAATTGTGAAATGGATCAAAATTTATTGGATATATTAAACTTTTGTAAAAAAAAAAAAACAAGCTGAAAAGTGTGGCATGCAATATTATTCCAGCAAACTCACTCCAGAAGTTCAGTGAGGATCTCTGAGTAATCCAATGTTGTCCTAAATGACTGATGATGATAAATATAATTCACCTGTGTGTAATCAAATCTCTATATAAATGCACCTGCTCTTTGATAGTCTCAGGGTTCTGTTTAAAGCACAGAGAGCATCATGAAGACCAAGGAACACACCAGGCAGGTCCATGATAATGTTGTGGAGAAGTTTAAAGCCGGATTTGGATCATATTGAAATGGAAGGAGTATCAGACCACTGGAAATCTACCAAGACCCGGCCGTCCCGCTAAACTTTCATCTCAAACAAGGAGAAGACTGATCAGAGATGCAGCCAAGAGGCCCATGATCACTCTCGATGAACTGCAGAGATCTACAGCTGAGGTGGGAGAGTCTGTCCATAGGACAACAATCAGTCGTACACTGCACAAATCTGGCCTTTATGGAAGAGTGGCAAGAAGAAAGCCATTTCTCAAAGATATCCATAAAAAATCTCGTTTAAACTTTGCCACAAGCCACCTGGGAGACACACCAAACATGTGAAGAAGGTGCTCTGGTCAGATGAAACCAAAATCGAACTCTATGGCCACAATGAAAAACAATATGTTTGGTGTAAAAGCACAGCTCCTCACCCTGAACACACCATCCCCACTGTCAAACATGGTGGTGGCAGCTTTATGGTTTGGGCCTGCTTTTCTTCAGCAGGGGCGGGAAGATGGTCAAAATTGATGGGAAGATGGATGTGGAGGCAAATACAGGACCATTCTGGAAGAAAACCTGTTGTAGTCTGCAAATGACCGGAGACTGGGACGGAGATTTATCTTCCAACAAGACAATGATCCCAAACATAAAGCAAAATCTACAATGGAATGGTTCACAAATAAACATATCCAGGTGTTAGAATGGCCAAATCAAAGTCCAGACCTGAATCCAATAGAAATTCTGTGGAAAGAGCTGAAAACTGCTGTTCACAAACACTCTCCATCCAACCTCACTGAGCTCGAGCTGTTTTCCAAGGAAGAATGGGCAAGAATTTCAGTCTCTCGATGTGCAAAACTGAGAGAGACATACCCCAAGCGACTTGCAGCTGTAATCGCAGCAAAACGTGGTGCTACAAAGTATTAACTTAAGGGGGTTGAATAATTTTGCACGCCCCACTTTTTAGTCCTTTTTTTTTTTTTTTTACAAAAGTTTAAAATATCCAATAAATTTTGTTCCACTTCACAATTGTGTCCCACTTGTTGCTAATTCTGCTCCAATTTTTTTTTAATTTTATATCTTTATGATTGAAGCCTGAAATGTGGCAAAAGGTTGAAAAGTTCAAGGGGGGCGAATACTTTCGCAAGGCACTGTATTTAAGCACATGATATATCCAGAAGTGGAAAGGGGAATAAATTACACGGATCCCATTATGGCCTCAGTGCCACAAAATCCAACCTCCACAGGGACCCCAGAAAGCCATAGACCCTGGCATTGGAGAACTGTCCCAGTTGTGGGGGAGAAGGGCTATCTTACCTGGACTACGTACCATGTAGATGGGCTTGTGAAATAAACCATAAGTCAGTTTCACATGCCACATCAGAAAGGGGGAGATTTCATAGAAATGTGTTATATACAGTATATCCTAGTGACTACAGATTGTTTACCACAGATCAAATATGTATATTCCGCTGTTTATAAGTTGGTTTATCCAAGCCTCATTAATTCTGGTAATAAACCTCTAGACCTCATTTAATGGATGGCTATATACTCACATGTTCATCCAACCGATCTTCCCTCCAAACCACATTAGAGTGGGTAAAAAAATTGACATATACAATTAGGTATCCTTTATCACCGATTCAGCTAGTTAGGGATAACAAATTACCCTAAAAAACTGATGGGCAGCTCTGCTGATGGCTGAACTCCATGCTGTGAACGAGTTTCTTCTGTTGATATATACAGTGGGAAAAAAAAGTAGTCAGCCACCAATTGGGCAAGTTCTCCCACTTAAAAAGATGAGATAGGCCTGTAATTGACATCATAGGTAGACCTCAACTACCTATGATGCCAATTCCAGATCAAACAATGTGATTTTCGGTATTTGTTTTCTCATTTTGTCTCTCATAGTTGAGGTCTACCTATGATGTCAATTACAGGCCTCTCTCCTGTTTATAAGTGGGAGAACTTGGACAATTGGTGGCTGACTAAATACTTTTTTTTCCCCACTGTTTATATCAACAGAAGAAACTCATTCACAGCATGGAGTTCAGCCATCAGCTGAGCTGTATCACAATTCCTTCCATGCCCCAGGACTAAGAAGATAACCTATACTGTATTTTCAAAGATTTCTCCCTTTTGATTTTATAACGATGTTTGCGTGTCAGCTTATTTTTATTTTCGTACTATGAAAGCACTGTACCTTTTTTCTATTAAAGCTTAAAACTTTAATATGTTTGTTTTTAGTCCTTGTATGTTCTAAGAATCCATAGCCTTGATGTTTAACCAGGTGTTTAACAGGTGTTTAACCCTGTGACTGCTGGAGAGCAGTGTTTGATTACAGTGTTTTAACCCTGCAAGCAGCAGTGAGCAATGCTTCCCCTCCAATAGATTGATTTCTCATGGGAAGGAGATGGAAGTGAATATTTTGGGGTGTCTGAACTGTGTTGGGGTGTGACTTCTGCTAAATTTGCCACGAGCGCAAATCAGACTGAGTGAAAATAAATTAACCCCTTTACAGTGGCCCCTATATCATGTACTGGTACTTAGCAGTACCAGTAGGGGCCACTGTAAAGGGGTTAATTGAAAGTGACAGGGAAGTCTCCAGATTTAAAGTACACCTGGTGAGGACCAACGGGGAATGCCACTGGAGTGTCCTTACCTACGCTAGGTGAACACATTCCCCCTTCTTCCAAATTATCCTCCCGACAGACACAGATGAGACCCAGAGCATGCGTGTGCTGATAAAGGAGGGTGGAGAAAGGAAAAGAGTACCAGTCCCTGTAGCAAGATTGGGGAAAATATGGGCCCTGAACTAAAAATGTCGATTTGTAAGGCCTACATCTGTGAAAATATACAAGGACATTTTGGCGCAGGATCTATTTGCTTGGTAGTAGACACCTGTTGGGGTTCAGGGTTACACTGCTTGACTACTTCTGTCCAAATTGAACACTGATTGCTGGCATAAAGAAATGACACCAGAAAGAGAGAGCTGGTATGAGTTCCTCCTCAGTGTGAAGCAGGCCCAGAATAAATGACTTTATTACAATACAATGGATTTTTACAAACTGGCTTCAGGGCGTGGTTAAGTTTTTTGTTTCTTGCATTCTTCAGGAATGGACTAGTTGATGGTTCTAAAGATAGGTCATGTTTCCCCCCAGGCCCATGCGGGCAATGGGGGGAAAGGGGTGGGGGAAAGGGGGGGGGGGCGCCATCTTGGAGTATCTGTGCTGTTCAGCTAAACTTATATGTGTAATAATGTTTTCGCACCACAAACCTCATTACAAAAGCATTAGAAAAATATATGTTTCCCCTCACACACCCATGTTTGAAAAATGGGAAGGGAACTCCCCTTTTTGGAAATGGGATGACCCACGCTTTGGAAATGGGACTTTAGTTAATGACTTTGAACATGGGTTTTGGAACAGGGGGGAGGACGGGGGGAAAGTCCCAGAAAACAAGTCCTGTGTCTACATTACATGATCATAAAACACTATGTTTTCTGGGAATACGTTGAAAGGATATATGGACTGTAAGCTCAGCTAAGTAACATCTTGATAGCATTTTAACAGGCTACTAAAGGGAGAGTTTTTGATTTGGGCAACACATCAACGGTCAAAGAAAGATTTCCCCTTTTTCTCTGACCACAGGGTCTTTTATACTGAATCCCTGAATGGCTAGCATTTGCTGTTCTCTATTGATTAGATAAAATAATTTTTCATTGTAAGGTATTTTAAGATTATAATTATATTAATATATTTTAAAATATTATATATATATAAAAATATATATATATATTATAAAAATTTATATATATATATTTTATATTTATATAAAGAGAACACCCTTTCAATAAAAAAAAATGTAGCGGGGGCCCCCCCGCAACAGACAAAGTGGAAAAAGGACTTCCCAAAATAGATAGTTTAAAAAAATATTGCAGCATCCTATTTTGGTGAAAAAAAACGTGAAGTTTTATTCCCACATGTTAAAAACGAGTTTCGTCCCTACAATTTTAAAATAAAATAAAAAAAATAAAAAAAAAAAACAACTATAAATTAAAAAAAAAATATCAAAAAAAAATTAAAAAGATAATAAAAAAATTAAAATTTCAAAAAAAATTTAAAAAATTAAAAAAAACCAATATTAATATAGAATTACGATCATATATATGAAAAAAGGGATTTTGGGGGGGAGGAGGCAACAATCGCTTACCAAATATCTTTAAAGGGAACAGCTGGGGAGAAAGAAATTTACAGCCGAAAATTGCTCGGCGTTCTCTAGATACTAATGCGCAGGTCCGGAAGTTCATGTTCCCCAAAAAAATACAAGACAATCAAAGCGCATTTCCGGAAATAAAGAAAACTACAAACCAGAGTACGAAATACATGGCTTAAATGCGCATGCTCAGAAGCAAAAAGCGTCCTTAACAACCATAGCGCCACAGAATACCGGCGAACAGGCAGCGAACCGCATAGCGGCATCGTGCCAATAAGCCACCTTCAAACTGCGCATATTAAAATTTTGATGAAGAACATAATCGGTAATCAATGGTGGGGTACTGAAAAAAACCACCTCAACATATTAATGAAAAGGAAATTGTCCATTAAAACCTGACATGTGACTAACCAAAAGTATGGAGAGTTCTAAACAATCTGCAAACCCCCACCATACGTACCTAGTTCACATGGGTGACTCCACACCTTTCATGTTAAAGAAATAACAACTAATAATAATAATAATGAAAAATAATAATAATAATAATGATTAATAATAAAAAAAATAATAAAATAAAATAAAAAAAATCAATCAATAAAAAAATAAAAAAATCAAGAACAAAACTATTACGAAGGAACAAAGCCCCCCAAAAATCCCCCTAAAAGCAGAAAAATGGGTCATAAAAATACTTCCGCTTCGATTGTTTTATCCATGATTAAAGATGTGCAAAGCTTGTAATCCAAAATATATAAACGAAGAGATAGCAGCATTATCAATAAGAAAAAACGTAGGGCAATTTTGGGCAATAATGAAGGTGATGCGGTATTTTTAAATGTTCCATTGTTTGATAACGAGAAATATAAATTCATTTAAGAAAGTAATTATTTTAAAATCACTATGTCACCCAAAGGGGGAATCTTAGAGAAAAAGGAAAAGGGAATGGTCACTCAGTCCAAACTTTTTTCCAAATTTTGGACTTTGTTTAGTTTTTGAGTCTATTTTAACCTTTATGCCTAGATATTATTTTTTTAAATTAGAATTTTTAAAAAGAGTCTTAAGTGATAAAGAGAAAAATTGTCAGAGACTAAAAGGTTTGCTGCGGTTTGGTAAACAATGAAGAATTTTCTAAATTTTTTTGAAAGCAAAGGGCTTTTTTAAAAAAATTTTAAAAGGATTGGAAATTAAAAAGGCGAAAGTGGCCCCGGGATTAGGATTAGATACTAATAATTTTTATTCATGGTCATTGGAAAAAACCTTTAAAATCTGGGAAGGTCTAAAGGGAAATCAAGAACTGGAATTAATAAAAAAAATGCCTTAATAGTAAAAATTTCTTTTTTATTGGTAATCGGGAGACCCAGTAGGGGGGGACCACAAAAGAGGGGGAAAAGGGCGCACAGACCCCGAAAAAAACAGAGTTAAAACAGAGCGTTTGGTGAACAACAAACAAAAAAAGAACAAAAGAAATAATTCTTTACGTGGTGAACTTTTTCGTTTTTTGATGAGACACGTTACGGGTTTTGGGCCAAAGGACTTTTTTTTTCCCCAGAAGGCATTAATTGGTTTAATTTAGATCTTGCTGCAAAATTTTTTGGAAATTGAAAATTACATGCTTGGTTTAATGTAAATACTGTTAATTTATTAAAAACACTATTTATGTGATTTAAGTGATGTAGAATTTAAATTTAAATTTTTTTGTTTTCCCCCCTGTTAGTGATTTTTCCTCTCCTTTAAATTCACACGATTTAACCTATATACAGTTATTAAAAAAGATTAGAACATCTTTAAATGAAGGAAAAGGAAAAAATTGCGGGACCAAATTTTACTATTTGGAAAAGAGCTTTTGGATTTGGCCGAATACAAAATATCTTGATTGGGATAAAGGGGGGCAATGCGTTTTGGATTGCTAATTTTGGTGAAGCTAGCGTAATTTCGAGGTAGGGTATATAGGTGCTGACGGGGGATCCTAAAATTTAAATTTAATAAAAAGTTTGAGGGTTTTTAAAAAATGCTTTTTCAATGGCATAATTGATTCCCAAACTGAAAGAAATTTTTTTTTTGTGAAGTATCCCCTTTCATTTTTACCCCTTTCGTAAGACCCCAAATCTCTAATAACCCCCCCCGGGAAAGGCCATTTGTGGAGGGAAATTTTTATTGAAAGGGGTCATTTTTTTGACAAGGTCTAGGAAATTTTTGTTTCAGTTGTGTATATATTAGGATACTAATGATTTTTTGGTAAATTAGGTATTAGTTCCCCAAGGGCTTTGCTGGCTATTTGTGTTGAAGCTTATATCTTCTTTTGTCAGAAAAAGGGCTTTGTGTTAAGCAGGTTTTGCGAAAAGGTTTTTCTGATATGGGTAAGGAGTTTGTGTTGTCCTTACTCTCACGAGTTCTTACAAGTAATTATTTTATGTTTTCAGGAAAATTTTACTTGCAATAAAAGGAACTGTGATGGGCACAAATGTCGCTCCTAAATTTTGCAAACATTTTTCTGTCAAATTTGAGGAGAATACGTCTATGTGTATCCCACTTTGAAAAGGTATGAAGTGTTGGATGTTACATAGACGATGTGTATCTAATAGGGGTTGGGAGCTGTGTGAATTGAGCTATTGGAAATTTAGTGAATTTCTAAAATTAATATTGATGAGGACATACATTTTAGTTTTACTCCCCCCCCAGTTCATCTAAAGAAAGTATTACATTTTTGGACACATAAGATTTCTATGGGGGAGATTAATTAATGGCTCTGATTTACACATTAAAAAATCTTATAAATAATACCTTTACTGCATATAGGCAGTCATCATCCTCAAGTAGCGAAATCCTTGCCCTTACTAGACAATTATTGAGAGTCGCGAATTGTGATTCGGATGAATCTTGGCTTTCTCAACCTACGTGAATGTCTAGGAAAATTTGTCAAACGTGGTTACCTAACGGCTGGTCTCTAGACATGTGAGGTAAAATCCCCAATTGTTTGCCTTGTGAAGAAGCCCTCCACCGCTCCCGCCCAGTAGTAGTACGAATAGGACGTTCTAGTGTTCCACGTATTTCTTTTGTTTCTATGTTCAATGATTTGAAGTCCTGAGATCTCTTGCTGTTGTCAAAAAAACACTGGCAATTCTATTCGCCAATAGCTTTTCTAATATTGAAGACCCCCGCTCCCCTCCCCCTCAATCATATCCTCTCATGTCTGTTTTAAAAGGTTAGAAATTTGAAAGGCTGATCAGTTGTTAAAAAAATTTTTCCTGGATCTAGATCTCGACAGTTGACTTTGGGGAATTTACAGTATGGGTTTCTTGCTCCCACAACGCGTCTTAATTGTGTCAATTGTAAATTAATTGTTAAAGGGGATTCAATTCATACATCCACCTCACTAAAATGAGTTTTAAAATTAAATTTCATCTTTCATGTATATCTGAATGGGTGGTATACATTCTGTGGTGTCCATGTAATTTAATTTATGTGGGGTAAACAACATGTGACCTTAAAACAAGATTACATAATCATAGGTATACGATACGGAAAAGAAGAATGAATCTGCCAGTTTCCAAACATTGTGTTGAGGGCGGGCCATAATGAAATGGGATATAAAAATGTATGGTGGTTCCACATCAACATCCCTTATCCCATACGTGGTGGTGATCGTTTGACTTTGTTAAAAAGGAAAGAACTAGAATGGATCTACAATACTGAGGCTCTTAGACCGAAGGGTCTTAATGTTGATTATAAAATAACGTCACGCATGGTTAAATAACCTTCTTGCCCATTATGTTTCTATCTTTTCTTCTGTAAAATTTGATTTTATACATTTATTTATTGTTTTTATTTTTTGTTTATTTTTCAGATGGAACACCTTTTTGAACTTGTGAACACCTTGGGGAGTTTGGAGTCACAACGCTTGCTTTTTGTCAATTGTTTTTTGCTGTGATTTTTTATAGATGTCTGTATTTTGAAGTAATTTTATTTTGTGCTGGTCTGGGAGTTCATTTGTTCTCTTTTTTCGTAATAGTTTTGTTCTTGATTTTTTTATTTTTTTATTTGATTGATTTTTTTATTTTATTTTATTTTTTTTTTTATTATTAATCATTATTATTATTATTATTATTATTTTTCATTATTATTAGTTGTTATTTCTTTAACATGAAGTGGAGTCACCCATGTGAACTAGGTATGTATGGTGGGGGTTTGCAGATATGTGAACTCTCCATACTTTTGGTTGAGTCACATGTCAGGCTTTTAATGGACAATTTCCTCTTCATTATATATGTTGAGGTGGTTTGTTCAGTACCCCACCATTGATTACCGATTATGTTCTTCATCATAATTAATATGCGCAGTTTTGAAGGTGGCTTATTGGCACGATGCCGCTATGCGGTTCGCTGCCTGTTCGCCGGTATTCTGTGGCGCTATGGTTGTTAAGGACGCTTTTTGCTTCTGAGCATGCGCATTTAAGCCATGTAGTTCATACTCTGGTTTGTAGTTTTTCTTTATTTCCGGACATGCGCTTTGATGTCTTGTAGTTTTTGTGGGGATTCATGAACTTCCGGACCTGCGCATTAGTATCTAGAGAACGCCGAGCAATTTTCGGCTGTAAATGCTTTCTCGCAGCTTTTTCTTAATGATATTTGGTTAGCGATTGTTGCGTCCTCCCCCTTATTAATACATTTTCATATGATATTATCGTAATTCTATATTATTACTGGTTATGTTATATTATAATGTTGCCTCTTAATTCACTTTTTTGAACACTGTGTAATGGTTGTATTATGCTGTATTTATTATGGCTGTACTTTTGATATTTGTATTTAATTGTATATGTGTTTTGCCAACTATCAATTATGTTTGACCAAGTTTTACCTATACAGATTCAATACAGCTTTATAGAAGGCCAATCAATAATGAGAAATAACACAGCTTTATTGTTACAATAGTTCAATAATCAATCAAGTATAATAACATGATAACATAAAATAATTCCAGAAAATAAAAAGATAGTATTTACAGTTTATAAGAAATATAAGTATTTACAAAAGTTATAAGCGCTTATCAGACTTCACCTGTAGAGTATTGCTTCATCAAATCTTACTTCCGCCATGAGAAACCGTAAAAGAATGGCCTAGGATTTGAGAAACTCTCAGGTAGCAAGCTTCACTGTACATGGACGTCTCCAATGACAGGAAAGACCGGTTTCTGATATACATGGCTGATGTAAGGGATTTTATATGTCACTTCTACAAAATGGCGGACACAGCCTAATATTGAGTCATCTTCAGAGTATACAAAGGTGTTGTTTGTCTACCTTGCTCTATACAATGGAGTGACCAGCTAGTCCATTGTTGAAGTTAAATAGACAAAAGACACCACTTCACAAGAGATAAGTCAAAGCACACAGTAACCTGAACTAAGACAATGAAAACAACATCTTCTTGTGTATTCAGTCAACATACTACACAAATACATACAATAGAAAAGACACTAAATCAGATTATGTGTGTAAGTAGACTTTAGACTAAAAGAGATGAGCAAACAATGAGTCAGTCTTTAGCAGACATTGCAATTAAAAACAGAATATACATTTGATATAAAATACAGGAATAAATTATCATTTGGCTCAATAGTCATATTTCTGACTAGCACTACAATATGATTGTTTTTGCTATTTATACACACATTTTTCACTATTGTATTGCTTGAAGACGGCTCTGTGAGGGAGCCGAAACGTCGTTGTAACATGTGGGAATAAAACTTCACGTTTTTTCACCTTTACCTGAGGAGTGCTGCAATATTTTTGGAAACTATATATATAGATATATATATATATAATATAATATATTATATATATATAATTTATATATATAATATTATATATATATATATATATATATATATATTTAAAAAAGGAAAAGCGGGGTGCCAGCAGATAAATCAAAAACTAGATAAATCAAGGAAAAATTCTGCAGCACTCATCAGGATGAAGTAAAAATTCGTTTTATTCCCACATATCACAAGGCGACGTTTCAACTCCCTCACAGAGCCGTTTTCAAGTGCAAGCATTACAAAGTGTCAAGATTTAAATATACAAACCAATCAATAAACATCAATTACAATAATTAGTGAAAATAATTAAAAAACGTGTTCATTACACCATATAAACATGTCATATTAAAATATGTGATAAGCAGCAACATTGTGAACATCACAACATTACCATGAAACATACATACATAATACAGTGAAACAAAGTAAAGAAGAGAGGGAAATTACGGCGCTTACCTGTAATCAAGAGAATAAACAACAGATGTAAGTATATGTATAAAGCTACGGCGTTCCAAACAAACCAGTGCGCAATACCGGAACACGGTCACACACCAAGCGTCCCTGGCAACCCAAAGCATGGAACAGCCAGATGCCCATATCACCGGAAGAAAATCAAATACTTCCGGGTAGCGCTAGTGAAGCGTCCTTAGAGACAAAGCTCATTAGAATAGAACGATCGCCCGCGCATGGCAACAAGGAACCTGGAGTAAGCTACAGCCATTTTGGTTAAGGGCAACCAACTCAAATACAATAATGCTTAGAGAGGTAATGTATGGCGAGGATGGCACCACCCACTACCCGTGAAACACCGGCAGTAGAGAGGTCCTAACCGATACCTAGTGCTGTAGACTCCATAAGTGGAGAAAACGCACCAAGCATCAAACCCACCAAAACAAATACCAATCAAACGGTGACTCCTCACCTTTATTTTAGCAATGCATAGAGTGGTAAATAATAAATAATGGCATAGCTTTAATGTGGAAATAACGTATTGCGCCGGAATCAAGGAACGTCATAGCCAATAACAATTACAATATTATCAATAAAATTACAACACACAGCTCCAGGTAAGCAGCGTAGATCCCATCAGAAAATTTCTTTGAAAAAATGTGAGCGATTACGTTGACTATCGTCATCGGGTCGATAGTTGATATCGGCAATTATCAATAAGATATCCGATAGTCGATAATAGATTATCGCCGATGATCATTAAAGTCTATGTGAGAGGAACAACACCTTCATTCATACACCCAAACAGGGATGGAGAAGCTGGAATTAACATCCACAACAGTCAAATGGATACGTGCTACATCTTAGGCAACACACTTAGGTTATAAAAGCCACAGAAAAAAAAAACAGACCATTCACTATCCCTGTCTTAAACCACAGCATGACCCTTAAAACTGCATGACCCACCAATTAAAAAGAGCCAGAAGGCAGTATGATTTGAACCCTCATTTTACTTGAACTGGACATTGAATATCCCTGGCCTGTAACGCAGCATGAGCCCCAAACCTGCATTACCACAGATTAAAAAGTGCCGGAAAAAGGAGTCTTTCAACCACCATTTTAGTGGTTTACAGAATTTATTTAGGGAAGTTTTATTTATAGTTTTACATTATTATCATTTTGCTTTTTTTCAAGTGTGATAACATACAACATACAGCCCGCCCTGCAGTTTTTAAAAGGTATTTTTTAAACGTGTAGATGTGTTAATTCGTCCGCACACCCCATAAGTAATAAAAATGTCCTAATCATCCCCAAAACACTTCTTAGTTGAGAAGACATTTTCCCTCCTGGCTTCTGAGAGTGATTCAGCCAATCAATTCAATGTTTTCATTTTTCCTCCAAATCCTTCTTCAGTGATTAGGGACAGACTCCCCTGGAGATCAAATGATGCGACCCCATAGTGACTCCAGCCCCAGAACATTTTAAGCCACAAATTGTGCAATTTGTGTCCAGCCCTGAAGCCCTTTTTGACACTACTTAACCTCACAGAAAATCACCTTTTTCAAAATCTGATTTTTTAGAGAAATTTGAAGCTCTCCTGATTGCCACTAACGGTGAGAGCCAGTGCTGCCGTCAGCCCTTTGTTAACACGGAGATCCAGCTGCCAGGGCCAGACTTACAGTGGGTGTGCGGTGAGAGCTCAGGCTAGCGTCTGACATCTATTAATACGCAGGTTCAGCTGCCAGGGCCGGAGTTACAGTGGGTGCGGTGAGAGCCCAGGCTGGAGTCCGTCATCTATTAACACGGTAAAAATGCCCTTATCAACGAAAACAGTCGTGCTGTAGCAGTGTGCGGAAGCGGAAGTGTGAGGTTTGTCCTCCTGCCTTCGTCAGTACACAGTCAAGACGTGGGTAGCGCTTGCCCCTCCGTATGATTGCGGACCAATTGAGCTTCACTTGGAAATACTGGTGGTTAACGCTCCTGTTCCACCCAGGTGCCCTTTTTCTTGGCATTCTTTTTCTCATTTTACTCAAAGTGCTGGAGGAAATTGTCTCTGTTCTTTGTTCTCTGTCCGTGCTCAATACTCCATGTCCTCTGAATAACCTACATCTGGTCAAGTCTTCCTGTACCTCCCTTGTACAATTCAGAGGAATTTTTTACCAGATATTTTGTACATGCAAGTTTTTTAGTAGTTTAATTCTAGAAAAAACCTTTTTAAAATAGGATGGAATCCCACCATGTCTTTGTTTCTCTCTTTTTTAATTGTATTAAATGGGTTGTCTCAATACAGGGATTGCTAGCTATGTTAAAGATCTTGCAAAAACAAGTCATTTTGCAAAATGTGTCCATTAACAGTGTCATACCTATTCCTGTTTTTGACAGCACCCTTGACAATTGTGAAGAACAAATGTCTGTTAGAAACCACATTTTTTACAATAGGACCTGTAGTCTAGCTGCATTTCACAGCAAAATGCCCCCAAAAATTCAAAACATGACCCATGAGCCACTTTTAACAATTGTGAAGAACAAATGTCTGTTAGAAATAACATTTTTTAATAATAGGACCTGTAGTATAGCTGCATGTCACAGCAAAATGCCCCCAAAAATTCAAAACATGACCCTTGAGCCACTATTGACAATTGTGAAGAACAAATGTCTGTTAGAAACCACATTTTTTTATAATAGGACCTGTAGTATAGCTGCATTTCACAGCAAAATGCCCCCAAAAATTCAAAACATGACCCTTGAGCCACTTTTGACAATTGTGAAGAACAAATGTCTGTTAGAAACCACATTTTTTAGAATAGGACCTGTAGTATAGCTGCATGTCACAGCAAAATGCCCCCAAAAATTCAAAACATGACCCTTGAGCCACTTTTGACAATTGTGAAGAACAAATGTCTGTTAGAAACAACATTTTTTTTTATAATAGGACCTGTAGTATTGCTGCATTTCAAAGCAGCATGACCCAAAAAATTATAAAAATGACTTCTCAGCCACTGTTAAAAATTGTGAGGGAGAAATGTCACTTAGAAACCACATTTCTGTTCCAAAGGACCATGATTATAGCTGTATCTCACAGCAACATGACCCCAAAAAATTATAAATATGACTTCTCAGCCACTATAAAAATGTGATGGAGAAATGCCACTTAGAAGCCACATTCTGTTCCAAAGGACCATGATTATAGCTGTATCTCACAGCAACATGACCCCAAAAAATTATAAATATGACTTCTCAGCCA
This sequence comes from Phyllomedusa bahiana, assembly GCA_025379985.1. NCBI lineage: Eukaryota > Metazoa > Chordata > Amphibia > Anura > Hylidae > Phyllomedusa > Phyllomedusa bahiana. The sequence goes on from JAODAL010045520.1 coordinate 26,358, forward strand.
CTATTAAAAATTGTGATGGAGAAATGCCACTTAGAAGCCACATTTCTGTTCCAAAGGACCATGATTATAGCTGTATCTCACAGCAACATGACCTCAAAACCACTGACAATGCGAAAACTTCTAAAGATAAAGTGAGTAAATTGAATACGGTGTTGTCATGAAACCTTGCTGTCTTTTACAGTCTCCTCACAGCAAAACCAGCAAAATGAACTGTTGGGAACTGAGAATAAAAATTGCAGTAAGAAATGATCATTTTAAAAAAAAGTTTTCAAGAGGACCATTTCTGTTTGAAAAGGAATGTGAAGTAGACCGGCAACTAATCGGTGACCTCGGCAATTGGGGCCACAACATCATCAGAGATCTATGCCTGATTCATCTTGATGAAAGTAAAACGATCCACATTATCTGTGGAAAGCCAGATGCGTTTGTCTGTAATGACTCCTCCAGCTGTGCTAAAGGTCTGCTCAGATATGACGCTGGCTGCTGGGCAGGACAACACCTCTATGGCGTGGCGAGCGAGCTCGGGCCATTCGTCAATTTTGGATACCCAGAAGTCTATTGGGTCCGGAACACATACAAAAACATCGGTGTTGAGACGCAGATAGTCGTGCACCATGATCTTAAGCTGGTCTCGGTGTGTTGGATGTGTGCCCTGCATTGCATGCGTTGGTGAGGTGGTAAATAAAGATTGCCAGAGGTCACCCATTAGGCTTCTGCCACTTTGCCTGCTGCTGCCGCTACGGCTACTTGGCACTCTACTGCTGTCACGTCGCTGATGTTGTTCCACCGGGACATTTGGGGAACGTGAAGCAGACGCAACAGATGTCTCCAGTTGATCAATCAGCAAGGTCTCCATTTCCTGCATTTTACTCTCTATTTGGGTGGGTGGAAGGAAAGTGCTGATTTTTGTTTTGTACCAGGGATCCAGGAGGGTGGCCACCCAGTAACTGTTGTTCATTTTGATGGCCTTAATGCGAGGATCATGTTGGAGGAAATGGAGCATCCAAGCACTCATGTGAGAGATGGAGCCTTGATTTCCCAAGCCTCTGGGTCGAGGGGCACTAGCAAACTGATCTTCCTCATCTTCCTCCTCCCCCTCAAATTCGCGCCAACCTCTTTCCAAGGCAGGGACGTCGGTAACGTCGGTGTCCAGGAATACCTCCTCCTCCGCTTCCTCCGGCACAGCTTCAACACAGCCCTGAGAGCTGATGCGCCACCTTGCACTAGCCCTGGACCCCGAACCACTGCCTAATGAAGACCGATAAAATTGTGAAACTGTCGGGCCTTGTGGATTCGACGGAGAGAAAGGCTCCGTGTCCGCATCTGTGTCCGTCTCCTCCTCCGTCGCTGGCGGGACCTGTTAGTTCTGGAACGATCGTTGGACACTCTGAAACAAGATCACCACAATGCTCATGCTGACAAGGGCATTGTCCGCACTGACCATTTTGGTGGCTTCTTCAAAACTGGCAAGGATGGTGCAGAGCTCTTTCACCTGCCTCCACTCTCGGTGGCTCAACACCCCGAGGTCCGCACCGCTTCTTGTCAGGCCATGTGTCACTTCGTACTGCGTAATGGCATTGCGCTGCTGCCACAATCGCTGGAGCATGTGGAGGGTGGAATTCCAGCGTGTTGCCACGTCAACAATGAGACGGTTGACGGGAGGCGAGCTGACGCTGCAACGCAGCCAAGCGGGACGAAGCAGGGTTGCGAACGGCGGAAGTGCGAACTCAGACCTCGAGCCTTCCTCAGCAGCAGTCCAGACCCGGGTCGCTCTTTAGACATTTCTGGACGACAAGGTTCCTGACATGTGCCAGGCAAGGGTTGTGCTCCAGCCTACCGATATTAAGGGCGGCCAGCAGATTTCGACCGTTATCACACACCACCTTGCCTGGCACAAGGTTCTTGTCACCCAGCAGCGCTCTGTCTTGTTGCGGAGAGCCGTCCACAGCACCTTACCTGTGTGTGGACGGTCTCCAAGACAGAATAATTTCAACACGGCCTGGTTTTTCTGGGCACATGATGTCACCAGAGGACCTTGGGGGAAAGAGCCCTGCACCATCCCTGCGGGTTTGAAGAGCGTGCGCCGAGCCTGAGAGCCACCGTCACCCCCAGAGACATCCACCCAGCTCACCCAGTGAGCTGTCACAGAGATCTAGCGGCCTTGGACGTGCTTACTAGTCCATGTGTCGGTGGTCAGATGGACTTTTCCGGACACAGATGCAGACAACGCACTTAAAATTTTAGATGACACGTGGCGAGCCAGGGCAGGGACGGCTTTTCTGGCAAAGAAATGCCTGCTCGGCATCTGGTATTGGGGGCAGGCAAGGGCCATGGCAGAACCCATCTGTGTCCACCAGACGGAAAGGCAACATTTCCAAGGCCAAAAGCCTGGCAATGCCGACAATCAGGCTTTTGGCTTTGGGCTGGTTTGGGTTAAAGTGTTTCTTCTGTTCCCAAACCTGGAAGACAGAAGGCTGGCTGCTAGACTGGCCGCTGTACGGCATGCAGGTCGTTAAACTGGCGGGAGGAGAAGGGGTAGGATGGGTCTCTGGTGGTGCTGGTGGTACTCGGGCGACGGTGGAGGCTGAAGCGGAGACTGATGCCTGATCATGACTCTTAGAGACATGGGCAGCTGAGGAACGCTTGGTGGTGGCGGAGGAGGAGGAGGGGGCGGAGACAGAGGGTGTGACAGTGGTTGGAGGCCCGGCATCGGTGTGGCCTTTTTTGGCCAAGTGTTGCCTCCATTTCAACTCATGCATTCGCTGCATGTGACTAGACATGTTGGTGATGGTTAAACCCCTAAGATTCTTGCCTCTACTTATGCGTTAACGGCAAAGGCGGCATATGACATCGCTGGGTGAATCAGAGGCTTGCTCAAAGAAGGCCCAGGCTTTAGAGGTCCTGGACCTTTATGACGGCGATAAGCGAGGAGCGTGGTTTCCGCTGACCGTGGCTGGTGGAATTATCTCAGCGGACTTCTGCGCCTTTTTGAGGCGGGACCCGTACTGACACTACCCCCATCGTCTTCCTCCTCGTCCAGTGATGAAGCGCTCGCAAGCAAATTCTGCTGAAAGACCACGTTGGATCCGCAATGTTGTCATCATCATCATCAACACAGGTGACTTGGTCGTCCTGACATTCTACATACATGAGCTGAGGTCTACAAGCAAGAGTTACTGCATGGCATTGCCGACCGCATGGGATTGTTTCTGATTGACCGGCGTCATTCTCCTCCTCTGATGGCATCAGTAACTGGGCGTCAGAGCAGAGAAAATCATCCTCTTTGGCCTCTTGATCTTTTAAACATCCCTTCTGACCCCCCCAACCGCATTTTGTCATCAAAGGGGTCTTCAGAAAATGGATTATTCCACAGTGGTGGGTACACGAGTTTGAATTTGGGCTGCCTTCACTTCATTTTGGGACGGATGCTGATGATGCTGATGTAAACATTTTTGGCCGTGACTGGGAGGATGAGGAGGTAAGAATTCTATATAAAGGTTGCATTAACCACTGAAGAACAGATTGGCGACGCTTTTTCGTTACGGGAGATTCCGAGGGCCCTGACCCAGCGTTGACAGGCCTGATGGTCCTGCAACCCGACAATCTGCTGGCTTGCGTGTTTGTCGCAAGCACTGGAAGGAGCACCTTCTCTCGTACCTCTACCTCCAGTCCTACCCCCCTCTTTGCTCGCTTACCACCTCCTTTTCGCTCCATGTTCAGAAAGATAAAATTTGAAGGGTATGGAAGAGTTTTGGAACTTCTCTTATTAAAAGACGGCAAATCACAGCTATTCTGAAATCCCTCAAATCAAAACAAAATTGCTGTATTGAAATTTAAGTGCAAGGTGCCTCTATCAACAAAGCTGGACTGGGCAAAAGTGAAAAAACACGTATCTGAAATGTATACGGATAATAAAAGGTATTTTTGCACCAATAAATACACCAGTGGTGACTAAAAAAATGCTGGATAGAAATTTAACTGCAAGGTGGCTCTATGAACAAAGCTGGCCTGCACCAAAGTAAAAAAAAAACACGTATCTGAAATGTATACTTATAATAAAAGGTATTTTTGGCACCTATCAATACACCTGTGGTGACTACAAAATTGCTGGATTAAAATTTAACTGCAAGGTACCTCTATCATCAAAGCTGGACTGGGCAAAAGTGAAAAAAAAAAACGTATCTGAAATGTATACGGATAATAAAAGGTATTTTTGGCACCTATCAATTCACCTGTGGTGACTAAAAAATTGCTGGATTCAAATTTAACTGCAAGGTACCTCTATCAACAAACCTGGACTGGGCAAAAGTGAAAAAAAAAAAACACCCATCTGAAATGTATACGGATAATAAAAGGTATTTTTTGGCACCTATCAATTCACATGTGGTGACTACAAATTGCTGGATTCTAAATTTAACTGCAAGGTACCCCTATCAACAAAGCTGGACTGGGGCAAAAGTGAAAAAAAACACCTATCTGAAATGTATATGATAATAAAAGTGGAGTTTTGCACCTAACAAATAGAAACCCGCAGTTACTAGAAAAGATCTGTATCCTAATATAAGTTCAGGCTGCCCAATATCCAAGTAATATTTCAACAAAAAACTGTTAATAATAAAGCTATTTCAATGCAATGTCTACACTAAGTCCAATATCCAGTATTCTTTAATGAGCTTGTCTGTGTTCGCTCGCGGCCACCCCCCCCCCCCCCGCTCTCCCCCGTGACTTTACAGCGGTAGATGCTCCTTTAAAATTCTCAGCCTGGGGGCATGTCCTGCTATGTGAGGAGTACAGACGTGTCTGTGAGGAGCTCCGTCTAGGGCCAGCATATAAAGCCTTCTCCAGCTCTTCTAATGAGCAGCAAACGAGCCAAAAGGGCTGCAAAAGCCCTTAAGGACGCGCTGGCAGGAGAAATTTGCCATCTCCTTATTTACCCTCTGGACATCCCCCGGGATCTGCTGAATGCACGCGCTCCGGGCCGGAGCCCCATCTTGCCCGCCCCCCTCACGGTGCCGAAAGGGAAAGCGCTGCACCTGACACAGCGGCGACGGACCGGGGCCCAGCCCCATTCAAACGGGGGGGCCAAACCTCTCCCGGGGTGCTCCCCGGGGACTTTCGCACGGACCCGCTCCCCCCCCCCCGCAGTCGCGGAAGGGGGACACGCCCCCGGCGCCGTAGTATGGAGGAGAGGGAAAATGAAAGAAGACGCGGCGGGGCCTTGGAGCTCGGAGGCGGAACACCCGGGGGGCGCCGAGCAGGATCAAGGTGGGTGCATGCCCACAGTCCCCTGGCCACATGAAGGAGACAGTGCCCCCCCGTCGCTGCCCAGCACGACAACAGGGCAGATTCCCCCTACATGTAAGATGGCGGCGGTCCTTTGTACCCGCGATTCCCGCCGGCAACGGGGGTTTTAAATAACATTCCCACTAGCTCCACCACCAATTGGGCGAAAGGCCCGGGTTTGGGCTGGGGGACACAATAATACCCTTTACAGACACCT
>JAODAL010045521.1:0-31857 GCA_025379985.1 Phyllomedusa bahiana
TTTTTCCCCTGGAATTTTTTTTGGCCGGGGGCGGCGCCGGAGCGCGGCGGGGGCGCCGCTCCCGGCCCCATAGACAATGCATTGTTTACGGCGCGTCCGCGCCGTAAATAATGTGCATGTCACTTTCTCCCCCCGCGGCGGATTTGCCGAGCGGGGAGGAGCGACGGATTCCACTGTTCTCTAGGAGAGCAGTGGATTACCGTAATGACTCCGACGGATTGGCGCCGTATTGAAGCGCAAATCCGGCGCGGAATACGGCGCCAATCCGTCGGCAAATAAGCCGTGTGAACGGGGCCTAAAAGTTAAATTTTGCCGTGATCCCTGAGTGGCAACCACTCACAATAAATTTACACTGTTATATAAGCTGTCCACTGGCTACTTTATATTGTACAAAATCTCCAGTGTTGTCCCATGAAAAGATATACTATAATATTTTCAAAAATGTGAGGGGTGTACTCCTTTTTGTGAGATACTGTACTGTATATGGACCTGATGAAGCACTATCAAGCGAGAAACGTTTAGTCCTGTCTTTATTTACTAATAAACTGTTCCTTATACATATTACACCCTTCACATTTTTGTAAATATTTTGTCTTTTCATGTTGTTTACGCGTTTTGAGCCTCTTCACGGGCTCATAATTGTAACTGAGCATAACATACAAAGGGAATTCCTTAAATAATAAGCAACAATTAGAAACACATCCGCACCTAGAAAATAAATTTAGCTCATAACTATAACCGGCAAAGCAATGAACATATATAAAGAAAAAACAAATCCACACAAACCTTAACCCCATTAATATATATACATCATACCTGTCTTGTTATTAAGACCCCGCAGATACCTGGTTTCTAAGGTAAGTATCCAGAATGCTTCACATTCTTTAAAGAGAACCTGTCGCATAGTTTTTGCCCCCCCTTGCTGAGGACAGAACAGGGTAGTGTCATACCTGCTGTTTCCAGCACTGTGTCCCTTATTCTGTAAAGATCTGTAGATTTCGTGTATTTAATGCTCAAATCTGCAGTTTCAGCCAGAAGAGTCATTCGAAGAGTCCTTCAGAGTGTCAGTTTTTTTTTTAAACCTGGCCAATCGGAGGCTAGTCCCGCCCACCTCAACTGACAAACCTATTACTTTGAATAGGTAGAAACATGTGAATAACTGTCAGAGGGCGGAGCTAGCCTTTGGTGGGTGGAGCTAACACCTGCTCATGAATAATATTTAAGGGGTAAATGCTCTAAAACTGCTGCATCTTACAGAATAAGGGGCACAGTGCTGGGAACAGCATGTCTGACACTAGCTTGTGTTGTCCTCAGCAAGGGGGGCACAACCTATGTGACAGGTTCCCTTTAAGGAGCTTCCCAAGTCTCCTTCCCTCAAAAGATTTCTCAATCTCTCAATATCTATAACTTTAAAGTTCTCCAACCTTTCTTGGTACTCATCGCGAAAATGTTTAGATGCTCTCAGACACTACCACGTTATCAAACTCACAATACTATCGAATCAAGTCCCAAGTGAAGGCTGATAACTCTGGTTTACCTCAATCAGATTTTACAGTACAGAATTTATCAGCATGCTACCTGTCTCTTGGTCAGATACGAGTCCTTAGTAAAGATTTAAATTATGTGCCCACTTTTGACTTTAATCTGTATAACACCTTGAAGGATGTTAATCGTTTTGTGAGACTTCTCACTGTTAGGAGACAGTTCTAAATGGAGGAGGTCTCACAAAATGTGTGTGATAATCACGTGTCTCGTTCTATGCTATATCCTAGAGAATTGAATTTTTCTAAGCAATTGTCTATTTCCATGTTGGATAGTCTAAATTCTGAAAGTCGAGATATAGCTACCATATGTTCACAGGATATTCAGCTGGAGCGTATAAAAAATTCTGATTTCTATCCAGTTAATTCTAGAGCACCTATCATGGATGAGTTCCAAAATATAATTGAGTTGAATTAAAGAAATCTGTACCTTAGAACTAAATATCAGTATAAGAATATGACCAAGTCAGTATTTCAGGCGTTGTCCAATTTGCAGAACAAGTAGTCATTCGAAACTTGGGTAAAGGAGGTGCAGTGGTAGTGTTAGACAGTCAGCTATATGCAATGGAAACAGCCAAGATGTTGTCAGGTACCCACATATATAGGAGTTTGAGATCTGATCCTACAGTCCTTTTTGGGGAACAAACCAGTAGATTGATTGATGATGGAATATCGCTCTGTTTTGAACTCTAAATTAAAGAACAGTATGATTATAAAATTTCCCGGAACACTTAATTTTCACACTCTCCCTAAGATTATGTTCACACGGCTTAAAATGGGACATATTTCAGTCCGTAATTACACGCGGTAGTGCGCGAATTACGGCTGGAATCCGTCCCAGTCTTAGGGAAATTCCACATTTTCTCTAGAGAACTGGGGATTCGTCTCCCCCCGCTGGGCAATCCCCCCGCGGGGGGAAATAAGTGACTTGATTTTTAGCGGCATATACCCCGAAGTAATGATATCTTGGTCCAGTCCCCCCCCCGCCTGCCTCCGTCTACACGGCGAAATTCGGGGGTAATTACCCCCGAAAAAGCCGTGGAAATAGCCAAGGTCATAAGGGAACTTTCCACCCAGTTAGTCCATCATCTCGGGGAGCCATATTTGAACACACATGATTGGTTGAATAACATAACAACCACTGATTCCGTTCTCTGATCTATATATCACACGGCAATTGTCTTTATCATGGGTATCTTGTGACATAGTGCCATTATATTTATCTTTACCCCAGGCACAAGCCCTTGTTGTCACATCAATAAGTATACAGTGCAGAATTGAAGGAATACATGCTTATGGTTACAGATTTTCTCCTCCAGCATAATTATTTTTGTTTCAATCATGAGTTCTTTTTACAAATTCAAGGTTGCCCTATGGGCCATCATTGGCCAATATTTGTGTTACGTGGTTGGAAGAGCGGTATATTTATTTTTTAGATAATATATTTTCATCACACATTTTTTGGTACAGTAGATATATCATCAATGTACTGCTTATTAGTCAGAGTTTGTTATCTTTGGTGCCTGCCTTTGTCACATGCATCAACCAGTATTCAGATAATTTGAGGTTTACCTTTGAAACATGTTCCTAACAGATCACATTTTTGGGTCTAAGATTAAGTGGAGATTCTGAAAGTGACAGGAGACATAGTGCTTCTTATAGAAAGCCCGTTTCAGGCAATTCTATTTTACATGCCACAAGCTGTCGACCCCGTATGTTACCTCTAATCTTCCTATAGGTGAATTTATCAAAGCTAAGAGGAATTGTAATATGATTGTCAATCTGATTATGAAAAAGAAAAAATGCATATTATCGGCAGATTACAGGACGGGATTCAAATGGAGTACAATTCAATGATATAGTGCATAGTAAGGACAGACGCGATTTACTTTATGGATCGAAGGTGACGAAGAATTCAAAGGGAGACTATCCAATACATTTATAACACGGTATAGTATACAATATGGGGACATCGTAACCATTATTCAGAAACATTTACCTCTTCTGTCCGTTGATCCCAGTCTGAAATGTATCTTAAAGGGAAGGTATCATCAAAAAATGACATTAACTCATGTATTTATGTTAAACACATTTTTTTATGAATTTTTATTTATTTTTTTAAATTTTCCATATCCCTTTCAATTTTTTTTTAAAAATTTTAAGTCCTCGTTTTCCCCTTTGGGCCACTAAGCCTAATAATAGTTGAACACATCTTTTCGTAAGAAAATTTTTTCTGTTGTTCTCTTTATCAGTAGAACAGAGTCAAACTTAAAGGAGACAAAAAGTGTATAGATAACCGGGATCCACCATCACAATTTCCATCTCCTCCTCCTGCACGTGACTTCTTGGGGGGCTCAGAACCTCCTAAAAACCCTTCCTAAGAAGTCAATAGGGACTGATTAGCCCCTTAAGGGCCCTGTGTGCTGAAGCTGCTGAAAGCATCTCGATGCTGTTAAAAAGAAATGCAAGAAGAATGCGCTCCACAATCAATGTGGGGGCTGAATTGAAAAATCTGCAAACAGAAAATAAAAATGGCTAAGAAGAAAAGAATATGTAACAGGTTCTAGATTTAATAAGTAAAAAAAAATAAGTTGGCGACAGATTCCCTTTAAAGGATGGGGGGGCAATTTTATTTTGAAAAACCTCGTACATTGTAACTTTACCCCCACATGTCAGGTTGATATTCCCATGTATCATCAGATTGGTTTAGGGCTATAAGTTGTTATAGGTATGGTACAGCTAGATGTACAGTAGTTTTTTTTTATTTCCCATGACCAAAATAAAAACTATAAATTTTTTTTTTTTGGGGCATGTAAGTTCAATATTCAGTTCACGCTATAATTTCTACCTCAGATTTAGGGAAAAATTTATATGCCCACCAATTTTTTAAACCGCGTAGCTTTCGGGGGGTTTTAAAAAAATTTTACGATGACCTAAGGGAAAGGTTTTTGGGGAACTTTAAAGTTAAGCTTTGAGAGTGAAGAAACCTTTGAGAGTGAGGAAACTGCATAAATCTCCTTAAAGATTGTGAAGCATTCTGGATACGTACCTTAGGCAAAGCATCTGGGGGTCTTAATTTCAAAAATCTATGTGATAAAATATTATAAATAATTTTTGGGGTTTAAGGTTTGTGGTATTGTTTCTCTTTATATTTTGCTTTGCCTGTATGTTCACATGGCGTAATTGCGGGGCGTATTTAGGCACATAATTGCGCGCAATACCCCTAATGTCCCCCCAAAAACGGGAATTTTTCCCCAAAAGCTATTGAACACCAGATGAAAGAAGTGCATGCAACCCGGGGATAATGAAGTCAAAGGGGGCCCCCCCCCGCTTTTGAAATGTTTTAATACCTATATCTGAGATCTACTTTACACTGAAAACAACTCTTAATATTTGTCTCTAGCTAGAAGAAGATTCTCTTTTAAAATTTTTCCCCTTTCCCCCCGTCCCCCGAAAACAGAGTTTTCTTCCTTTCCTAATGATACTTTAAACCCCCTTTTCTTTTCACTTTGATGAAACAGGGGCTTTGACTTTGCTGTTCTGGTATGTTTTCATGTCACTTTTTTGCAGCCAATCAGTTAGAAATCTATGTGATCGGACCTTGAGAGTCTAATTAGGGGCTCCCTGTCCCCTGCACTGTGTTCAATTAGACAGGGACATCTCTTGGAGGTGATGAAGCCATCCACATCGCAAGCCAGAACTATAAGCCAGCAGCAGCACCACGCAGCCCTCACCGTTCCAATTATTTGGATAAGTGTGACATTTCCAGATTTACGGACACATGTGAATAACAGGATGACAAACTCCACCATCCATTACTGCAGGAAACTATGGGGGTTTTCCAGGGAAAACAACATGTGCTGGGACCAAGCCGAACCCCTGATACGGTTAAGAAAGAGCCCTCCAGGAGGATAATACATGTCTAGTGTGGAGGGGATGCTTCTCCAGCACAGTGTCCTCTACTATGATGGGTGCTACTAAAGGGTCTGTGGAAGTTACAATATTTGAAGCTTTTTTATTGGTTTGACACTAACTAAAGTACAACAACATCCAGTATCTTAAATTTTCCAAATTTTCTAAAAACGAATGTAGCAAACGATGACGATACCGAAAAAATGATTTTTTTCAGTGGTCCAAAGAAACAGGTTTGCACCACCTCTTGAAAAATTAGGGAACACAGGCTTTTAGAAGAAAGATTTTGCAATTTTCCACATCACATTATTTGACATATCTGTGCCTGTACCACAAACTGAAATCTACACCAGCTATGACTTTTTAACATCCACTACAATTTCTTTCCCGAATGATAATAAAAAGTGTTGGCATGCACAGGCTGCTTTCGAACTTAGGGCCCCTTTAATTATTTTGAGAAGCAGCAAGTGAAAAATTAGTAATGAAAAGAAATTTCAAATTTTGTGCAATACAGGCACGCATCAACGTTTGCATCTTTTGCTGTCATTGAATTATTGTGTAAATCGAATAGTAAATTCCTCACATTCAGTTGCATGCAAGAAGTTGCATGCATTTGTGTGTAAATTTAGTCGAGAGTTACTTGGCAAGTTTTAATTAATAAAAGTAATTGGGAAATTTTGTACAGGGGAGTGATTTGAGGCTTGACTCCTCACGGAAGTCCGGACATTATTTGTTGCTTGTGAAGAATTTTAAGAATATTGTAAGAAAAGAGCAGAGAGAGAGCAGAAATATTCTCAATGACCATGACTGGTCTTTCTTACGGCCGTATACTCTTTTATGTAGATACTAAGCAGACCAGGCTTTTGTCTCTAGCAAACAAAGTTTAAAAACAGTGAAAAAACCCCCAAAAAAATTTAAAGGACATAGGGGCCCTAAAAGGCTAAGGGGGAAAAACTATCCCTGGTGGAAAGCAGTGGAAGGGTTAATGTGGGAACCTGGGGTCTATGGTAGGGAAATTGATAACATATGGATTTCTAGGGGTCAAGGGCTAAAGTAAGGATTTGTTGTGATTTAGGGCAGTGGAGGGGTTACTTTAAGCATTTGTGGTAGTCTAAAGTAGTGAAGGGGCTGATGTAAGGATCCCTGGTGGTCAAGGGCAGAAAAGGGTTTAATGTAAAGATCCCCCGGTGGGAAAACAGTGGAGGGGTTAAGAAAATACAGGAAACTTGTGGGTTACTACCCCCTCTAGGCTTCATCATTGTCAGTCACTTCACTTTTATTTCTGAGCAATGCTCTTTGACTTCCCCAGGTAAGCACTGCTGATGTAACTGTCCAAATATAATACGTTACATTAAATGGCATATCAAGGGTTCCCCCGGAGAAGAAAATCAGTGTTCCACCTTCGCTTGGACGGCGTGTAATAACCGGCACTTGCCCATTGGGCCCCCCAGGTCCAGGGCCCCCGAGCCAGCCGGAGCATCGCCGCGGGGGGAGGGGGGGGTGATTTTCCCCCCGGATCCCAAGTAAAACCTGTGGCGTGCTTTAGGGGCTGTAGCGGGCGCAACGCACCAGACCCTACAGCAATCGTCCATTGACTCTTTAGGTCAGGCAAACCCCATTAACCCCCTTAACCCAACGCCTGAAAATAGTTAGACCAGAATTTTTTTTTTGTTTTTGCCTCCTTTCGTTTCAACAGTTGTAACTTTTTTTTTATTTTTCAATGCGCAGCTGTTTTTAGGCTTTTGTTTTATTCGAGACAAGTTGTACTTTTTTGGGGAATATTTTTTTGTACACTTATAAATAATTGCAGTATTTTTTTTATTTTTTTTTAAAAAAAATTTTTTTTTTTTGTAATTTTTTTTTTTACACCATTCACTTTCACACTTTAAAAATTTTAGATTAATTTTACAGGTTTTTTACGGTCAAGTGGAACCAATATGTGTAGGTTTTTTTTGTGCTGTAATTTTTTAAATTATTTTTTATTAAATATTTATTTTTATTTTTTTATTTTTTTTTTTACTTTTTAAAAAGGGGTTTTTTTTACTTTTTTTTTTTTTTCTCCCTGAAGGGAGAATGTTTTCATTTTTTAAAAAAATTTTTTTTTCACTTTGTTTTATTAGCATATTCATTTAAAAGCTAATCATTATAATCGTGTCGTCCACAGGCATGATTTTGGCCACCTGTGCCATTCACGACTTCTTACACAGACAGCTCGGGGGGCCACGCTAGGTTTCCCCAGACGGGACGTGCAGCCGTTCCCTAAAAAAAAAAGCTCTGTGGGTAAACGGGTTTTCAAAATCACCCGACAGAGCAGGGAAAAACCCCTTTGTTTGGGCGCGGGCTTTTAATGCCCCCCCCAAATTTAAAGGGGTTAAAAACATCGGGTTGCGGGGGTTTTTCCTCCCCCTTCCCCGATGCCGCGGGGAATGCTCGGGAAATCAGGGCTGTGTATTCAGCCCCGATCCCGCGCAATTGGGGCGCCCAGGTGCCGCAAACTCCGATGTAACAGCGACGTCTAAGACGTCGCGGGCAGGGAAAAAAAACGACCTAAAAATGCCCCCCATCTAAAAAAAAGGTGGGCGGTCTTTAAAGGGAGTTAACATAGACCCGGGCCTTTTCGAGCATTTAATGCGCCTTTTTTCCCCCCGAAAAACTTTCCCTATATGTGTCAAAAAATTTAAAAACACGCCCCAAAGAACCCCAAATCATATTAGGGCTTAAAAAGTGTTGAGCCCCTTACATACAATTTGCCAAAACACATTTTTTTGGGCACATTAGACATCGTACCGGGACTCACTTTGGTGCATTTGACCCCAAAAAAAGGGTGAAAAACCCCCAAATTCATACATGTCCCCCACTGGGGTTTTTTTGGAAAATCCAATTGGCAAATGAGGGTTCCATGTGAAAAAAATTAAAGTTCGTTTTGGGTACAAATTTAACCCTTTTTTGCAAATATGTCTTAAGGAAGGAGAAGGGGGAACTGGGGGAATCACTCAATGAGAAGGATCTGGGTGTACTTGTAGATCATAGAGTAAAGAACAGCATGCAATGTCAATCAGCTGTCTCTTAGGCCAGCGGGATACTGGCTTGCATTAAAAGAAGCATGGACTTCTGGGACAGGGATGTAATATTACTGGAAAAAGGTTGGTGGGGGCCTCATTTAAATTTTATAGAAAGGATGTACTGGACTAGAGAAAGTCAAAGATGGCAACAAAAAACCCAAAAATGGGGAAAAGACATTTTATTAGAGGGAAAGGTTAAAAGAATTTTAAAAATTTTTTAGTTTTGAGAAAAACATACGGGGAAATAATTTTAAATTTTTAAAAAGTATAAAAATGACCCCCCAAAAGTTGGTGAAAACTTTTTTTCGTGTAAAACCCTCTGATAATACAAGGGGATATTTCCTGCATATAGAGAAAAAAGGATTCAATCTCCAGAGGAGAAAAGCTTTCTTCACCATGAGAACTGTGAATCTTTGGAATAGACTGCCCGAGGAGCTGGTCAGAGCAGGAACAGGTTAGGGTTTCAAGAAAGGCTTAGGTAACTAAAACTAAAAAAATATTAATCTTAATGCCAAGCAAAAGGGTAATAAAGTTTTTGAACTTTTTTACTTTCAGGGTCCATATTACCATAATACAGTTTTAAAAAAAATAATTTTATAGACAAAACATTTTTGGGAAAACCCTACATAAATTTTACTTGCAACTATTAAACATATGCTTAGTTCTGCAGATTCTTGTCATGTAACTGCATTGCTACTGTTTTGCACCCAGTGGTGGAGCAATCTTTTTCTTCTTGTATACCTCAAATTACAGCCTGTTCTCACATTGCCTAATAGCTCAATGTGTTATTAGATTGATTCCCAAGTGAAAAAATCACTGGGTTCAAATCAAAGGAAAGGCCTGTAGAAAATTGCTCAAGAAAAAAGAAACTCATCATCCAGCGATTGATAAATTTTTTTGGCCCGAAATTTTCCAAATGCATTATGGAGTGCCCCTGACAGCTGGGAAAAAAGGAATGAATCCCCTCCATTCATTCCAAAGTCAAGAGGTTGGACGTCAAGGCAACATATCAGAGTCAACAAGTCGGCTCATCACAAGGTCTATTAGTTCTGCCGTGAAAAACAAGGCAGTGGAGGTGGTTCGTATGCTTCATAATAGTGAGATCATAGGCATCCAGAAAGCACCATTTTTGACACGAATTAACAATCTGGAAAAAAGGGGGCCCAAAAAAAGAGGAAAAAAGAAGCCTCGATTTCAATATAATCATAAGAAGTGTTGGCTTGAGTTTACAAAAAAGTATGAAAAGTGGACAGTCAAAGATTGGAAATGGGTAATTTGAAGCGATGAGATAAAAGTCAATACACTGGGCTTTGATAGGTGCAAATAGGTCTGGAAGATTTAAAGAAAAAGGGGGCTAATGGATCCAGAAATTAAAGGGAACGTAAATTCAGGGGAGGGAGCCTGATGATTGGGTCTTTCAAACCAAAGACTTTGGATACTTGCCCAGGATCAATGGGTTTCCATGCTGAGCTATATGTAATTTTTAACAAATGAGTTAATTTGTGCACTCAGAAAAGGGGTTTTAAAAGGGGGACATAATTTTCCAGAGGACAATGACCTGAACCATTTTAAAGTTGACGGGAAAGGTTTTCAATGAAAATAAAGTAAAGTTGTTGGATTCCCCAACCCCGTCCCCCCCTGGGCCCACGACCCACCCCCAACAAACATGTTTGGTTTTGATTTTAAAAAAGAGCTGTTTTTGACTCAAAAAAATTGAAAAAAAAAAAAAATTTTTTAAATAGGCAGGAAAATTTAAAAAAAAAATAAAAAAGCAAAAAAAATAACCCCAAAAATTGAAATTAGCTTTTTTGGAGCAAAACAGAAAAAAGCGTTACATAAAATCGCATAGTTAAGTATATGTAAATAATTGCAAGTCAAATTTTAGTATGAATAGCCAAGAGTTGTCTACAAAGTGATGTAATCTCTTTTTTAAAAATTTTAAAGGGGTGCGGGGATATGTGCCCGAAAGTCAAAAGTTCAAAAAAGTTGTTCCCCCCTTTTTCTTGGGGCCCGTATGTACCATACCCTTCACTGGAATTCCATGATGGTTTTACCAATGTACTCCAGGCAACACAAATTTTCTTATGATAACACCTTTTTACAATTTTTAAAAAGTAAATCTTAATTTTTCTGAATTAAGTCTGTGAAAGACTTTACTGGTGCATACAGAATCATACATAAACACCTTGCATTGAAGGCCTTTACACTGGTTTAACCAAAGGGGGAACTAGGCTTACAAAAGGTGGGAGAAACCCAAAAAGTCATACTTCTACCATTCCAATAAGTGATGTATGGATAATCACTGATCACTTTTTTTTACTGGGTTAGTTTTTAAAATTTCCCAACTTTTGGGGATATTAGAGATGGGAATCGATTTTTAACGAAAGGGGAAATTTGTTTAAATTTCAGGAAAACTTCGGTTCGAAAGAAGTCGAAGTTTTGGGGGACTTCGGGTGAACAAGTGTGCTTTTGATTGAAAAAATGTGCGAGCACAGGCGTACATGGGGGAAAGCCTCGGGAGGAAGAAGGGCTAGCCTGCATACGGCGAGATGAAGCCAACAGAGACCGGCGGGATTCTGTGACGCCACCCCACTAATAAGTCCCGGGGGCGACTCTGGGGGCTCAACCCCTCTCACACTGACAGGGGAAGGTGCTGCCGCCTGATTTTTGCTGAAAATGATTTTTATACAGCGATTTTTGTGCGGTGTCCAGCTTGTTTTCTTAATGTTCTATTTAAATTTTTTTGGGGTTTGGATCTGGTCCAGTCATAAATGTTAATGTATTACATCCAGGGGTTAATTAAGCGTTGTTCGTGCTGTTGTGACTCCAAGAAACCGTCTTTTTCAAGCCAAAAAAAAAAAATTTTCTGTACATTTTCAAAGCGAAGGTTAAATTTCAAATTTTTTTTTTTTTGTTTGTACTAGAAACACCAATTGTAACAGCACAAAGCTATAGTTTCCGGGTGCTCAATTCTTTTCCCAAATTTTCATCCAGGGTTAATTAAGCTTTTTTTTTCTGTGTTGACTCAGTAAAAGAAACTTTGTTTTTCACCGCCACAAAAGAAATTCTGTACATAATTCATATCCGAAGGTTAATTAAGCCTGTTTGTGCTTTTAATTCAGTAAAATACACAGAGTTTTTAAACGGCACATACAAGTCAATTTTCCTCCCCATTTGGGGAGCGCAATTTATATCCAAGGTTACCCAAGCTTCTTAGTGGGTTCATTTGGCATCAAATACAGGGTGTGTATTTATCATATACAGATATCTTCATCAAACAGTGTCTGTACATTTACAACAAACAATATGTCAGACAGAGAGGTTGCAGGCTCTTCACCTGCGAGTGGCAGAGGCACAAACATTCCTGTAGCAGGTCCAGGTCCAGCACAGCAAGGGACGTCGCAGCAGGGGTCACTTGGTGAGGCCACAACTGCCGCTGTCACTAGCGGCCGTGTACTGACTAGCAACCAATGGTTCTTGATTTTTGACTAGGGCATCCACTTCCTCCCAGATGACATCTGACAACCCCAGCCAAGAGTCGGTGGGAACGTCAGACACAAAACCCCTTTGTTGGCATGGCCCGGGAGCGGGGCACGGCCCTTTACCTGTCCTCAACCCGACTCTGTCCCATCCGGGTTTCCCTCAGCCAGAGATCTACTATGTGGTCTGGGCTCAGCGCCACTATATAGCGAGAATGAACAATTTGAGGAGGGCAGTCAGCAGCTACTTGGCAGCGAAGAAATGGGGCCAATATCCCCTGCTTCTTGCATTTAGGGGGGCAAGTATAGATTTTTGAGGTGGCATGGGGGGTCATGTTGTGGGGGGTCAGCCCCGGGCATACCAAGACGGTGATGAGGACAGAAGTGGTTTAAAAACAAAAATAGATGATGATGTAGCCCGACCGCCCCCTTGGGGGCCCCGGGTGAGGCAAGGGGCTTATCATCGTCAGGAAAAATAGGGCGCCCCAGCTTGCGCTTTAGGCAGCGGCACAGCCTGCAAGGGGGGTTTTGTGGCCGTGGGGAAGAGGATAGCAGAGTGTGAGGTGGGGACCCCCAAGCAGCCCCGGGGTAAAAAAACCCCCCTTGCAGGTAAAACAAAAGTACCCGGCACGGGGGCCCAAACGAGGCAGCAGCGGCAGAAATCACTAAAGTGGGAAAAGCGTTGGCCGGGGTTTAAAATCCGATACTCGGCGGTGTGGCAGTTCTTTGCAAAGGGACACCGGAAAGGAGCCAAAATAGGGGTATATTAGAATTTTGTAAGCAGAAAGTGAAGCGTGGCCAGGGAGCAAACGGGCCCCAGGGCCCCTGCGTAAAACACTTTCTTTTCCAACCGGGGGCCCCGGGGAAAAAAACTTTTGGCTCAGTGTGGTGGTCCATCCTGCCCCCCGCAGCAACAGCAGCAGGGGCCCATTTGGACGCATGCCTTTTCAGCCAGTAAAGGGCTCCACCACCCTGCAAAAAGGGGAAACGTTTCTCTTTGCATAAATCTCCCGGTCCAGATGCCCTGCTCCCGCTACTCATGGCGCCAGCATTTCGTTCAGCAAGGCGATTGCAAGGGGAAAAACAGTATGCGTCCAACCACCCAAGGGGTGCACCCAGCGACCGTGCCCTGTCCAAGTTTTTGGGGAAATTTCAGCCCCCTCCCTTTCCCAAAGGGGTGGACTCTGCCCCCATTCAGAAAAACTAAGGGCTTGTGCCAAAGGGGAATGGAGAGTTCCAACCTAATTTCTTTTCCAAAAAGGAAAGTACCGCACTTCAAAATATGTAGAACAAAGGGGGGCCCAATTCCTTAACTTTTTGGTTTTGTTCCAAGGTGCACAGCAGGCGGACGTCTGGAGCTGTAACTAGGGTTGGGGGAAAGTAAAAGCCCTTTACGGCCCAAACGGGGTTTGAATTTGGGGCCCGGGCCCCCAGGAAACCCAAAAACAACTTGGACAGGAGACGCCGCTTTTCTCATCCACGTTGTAAAAACTGTTTGCTCCTGCGCCAATGTCCCCTCCTCCCCCTCCTCCCCCAACCACCAAAAATGTAACCCCCAACAAGTACTGCTCCTTCTTCCCACTTTGGGGGGGCACAGGGTTTGTCACGCAGTTCTACACCGGGGGGAGGAACTGCTCTGAACTGTGCCCAAAAAAAAAAAAGTCACAAAAGGGGGGGGAAACGCCTTGTTCTTCCCAAGCAAAAAAACGATGTGGGCTTTCTCCGCTCCAACTGCAAATCGGAACCATGGTGACGGACAATGGGGGGAAAAAACATGGTGTCCACGCTGCCCCGAGGGGGGAGGGTCCATGCCCCCTTTGCAGGGCGCACGTGTTAAAATCTGGTTGTGAAAAATTTTTCCTGAATCTTCCACCGATCTTAAAGAAATTTCTAAAAAAGGGGGCCAAAGGAAAACCGTGTTTGAAAATTTTTATAAATTCGAACAAAGCCAGGAAAAACCCTCCTCGAGTTTGCAGAGGCAGAACAGCCCCCCCCACTCTGAAAAGCGATTTTTCCCACCCTTTGGGAATTTCCCCAGCCTGCACATGTTGGCCCACGTTATGAACAGAGAAAGGCCTTTAAAAGTTTTTTTGATAAATCCACAGCCCAGTTTGTACCCCCCTGTGTAACTTTATGTCAGCCGTGGCATTTACGTTACCTGCCGTTTGTTGAGGCCATTCGAAGATGGCGACGTTTTTTTGTCAGTCGCCAGGACTACAGGATGAAAAACGTCATTCACTGCTTTGCCCTTTGGAACAGATGCTAAAAAATCTGCCCGGGGGCGGGGAAATGGAGAAGTGGCGCCTAAATTCTGGGCCACTTTGAGTCCGGTTGGGGACTGAAATGGGGGAGGAGGACATCGGGGGGGAAAGCATTTTTCTGGGGGAAAAGAGTGGATTTTCTACCCAGGGCCCAAGAAGGAGGAGCAGGAGCACTGGGGGAGGGGGGATGGAGAGGAGGAAGACGAGGCAGATAACCCCCAAGAACCGTGGCATTATACAGTGGAAATGGAGGCAGGGACCCCTGGGAGTCACTTTTTGCGGGAGGGCCCCCGCAGAAGCTTTTTTCCCGGCTATTGACAGCCGAATGGGTCGCATCCGGCAGGGGATGATTTCGGGCCCTCTCCCCCCTATTGGCCCCTCCTCCAGCCCAAAAAAGGGAAAACCTTTTTTTCCCAGCTATTGAGAGGGAGGAAAAACCCCAAATACTATAGGGAAATCCCCCGGTAATCATTTTGGCCCTGCCAATTTTTGGGGGCCATCGCCCCTTTCCCTGACGGGTCTGCCCGGGGGGTTTCCCTCAGCGTTTAACTTACTACTGCCGCGGGTTTGCGGGGGGAAAGGGTGGGTTGGGAAGAAAGTCCCATCCATCATTTTTTAACCCTAATTTGGGGAGTCACTGATAGCAGCTTCCTTCCCCCCGCCTAGTGAGGAGGGTAGCGCCACCCGGCGAAAGCGGACCGGGGGAGCAGTCCCTAAAACCAAAAAGGTGATGGCCTACTTGGACAGCCCTTGCCAACCCCATTTAAGAAGACCCGCGGGCCCTATGGGCACCCAAAACTTGATTTTGGGGCCCCCGAAAACTTGCCGAGTTTGCAGTGGAAAAGGGCTTTCCTGCCCAGCCATTTGTTTGGCTTTCGAGCAATGTTCAGTGCGGGGGGGGCCCCATCGTTACCCCAAAGGAGAACCCGCTTGTCCTTTGGGAAAAATATGGAACGATGACCTTTTTTCAAATGAATCAGGCGTGGTTCGGCCAGGTTTTCCCCAACACCCCAAAACCCTTAGGCGTCAGACTACTTAAAACCCAAAAACGCCTCCCCCAAAACTGTAAAAAATTTTGATTTTCTGGGTTCAAAAACCTGCCTCAGCCACTATTTTTTGAGCCCCCACCCCCCCTGATGCCACCCCTCTGCTGCCATTTTTCCTCCATTTTCCCCCAAAACCAAATTTTTACCAGGGACGGTATTGCCACCCACCCCCCACAGTCGGGCATTGTCCCAAACCCCGGGGACCCCACCTGTTTCATTGCCCCAATTCTGTGGCCTACTCCTGTTTTTGCCACCCCCCGGGAATGTCATTGTGCCATCCCTGACCTCATGCTGTTTGCTGGGGCGCTGCCTGACCTCCACACTGGTAAATTGCCCCACTCTGGGGCCCTACTCCTGTTTTTCCCACCTCCAAATTTTCATTATCCCACTGTCTGACCTCATGCTGGGGGCTGCCGTGCCCTCCCCCAAAAACCTGGGGGGGGTTTCATTGTCCCACTCTTTTGGCCTCCCTCCTGTTTTTCCCCTCCAGAATTCATTGTCCCCTGTCTGACCTTTCATGCTGCTGCTTTTGGTCTGCTTTTGGAACCTACAAAATGTGTCATTGTGCCATCCCCTGACCTATGCTGCTGCTTTTGGCTGCTTCTGTGACCTACCACTGTTTCATTTTTTTCCCACGTCTGACCTCATCCCTGGGTGCCGTGACCTACACACTGTGTAAATTGTGCCCCCTTTTCCTGACCTCTTTCGGGCCCTGTGGCTCCCTCCGTGACCTCCCACACTGTGTATTTTTTCCCACTCTGTGGCCTACCCCTGTTTTTTGGCCACCTCCGAATGTCATTGTCCACTGTCTGACCTAATGCTGCTGCTGTGGCTGTTGCCGTGCCCTACCCATTTCATTGTGCCACTGTCTGCCCTCATGCTGCTGTTTTTGGCTGTTTCCCGTTCCCTACACACGTGCCCATTGTCCCATTTTCCTGACCCCCAATGCTGTTTCCTGTGGCTGTGCCGTGATACACACTGGGGTTCATTGCCCCAAACCTCGGTGGCCTACTCCTTTTTTTTCCCACCCCCCAGAATGGATTGGCCACTTTTCTGACCTAAATGCTGCCCCCTGGGGGCGGGCCCCGGGTGACCTACACACGGGTTCTTTGCCCATTTCTTTTTCCCCTACCCTTTTTTTGGGCCCTCCAAAATTTGTCATTGGCCACTCCCCGGGGCCCCTCTTGCGCTCCCCGGTAAAACCCCTAAAACACTTTTTCATTGTGCCACTCCCTTTACCTATGCGCTCCCTGCCGTGACCTAAAACACTGTGTAAATTGTGCCACTGTCTAAACCTCCTGCTGTTTCTGGGGTTTTCTCCCGGTGACCTAAACGCGTTTTCATTGTACCCAAATGTCTGACCTCTTTCGTTCCTTGTGGCTGCTGCCGTGACCTACCCCTTTGTCTTTGTCCACTCGGGGCCCCAACTCCTTTTTTTTGCCCCCCCCGGGTTTTGATTGTGCCACTGTTGACCTAAAGCTTGCTCCTGTGGCGGGCTCCCGGGTGACTACACATTTGTAAATTGTCCCCCTCTGGGGCCAAATCCTGTTTTTGCCACCTCCAAAAAAGTCATTTTTTGCCACTGTTGACCTAAATGCTGCTCTGTGGCTGCTGCCTTGACCTAACACATTTTTTTGTCATTATGCCACTCCTAAACCTCATGTGCTCCCTGCCGTGCCCTAAACCTGTGTAAATTGTTCCAATTTCTGTGGCCTACCCCTGTTTTTCCCACCCCCAAAATTTTGTCATTGTCCCCCCACTTTTCTAAAACCTTTCATGTTTGCTTTTGGCGGCCGCCGTCACCTCCCCCACTCGTCACGGGATTTGCCCCCCTAAACCCCTCAGCTTGTTTTTTTCCGGGGCCTGTCGCTCACATGACTTTATGGGCTACTTTTCCCCCTTCATTTTTCGGTTTCCAGTTTTCCCCTCTTAAGTGCCCAGGGAATTTTAGATTGAAGCGTTTCTATGAGCGGCGGCAGTCATGTGCGTGTCATACAAAACACAACTTGGTATGAAGAAAAAACCCAAGCCCCCTTTCTGATTTTTAAAGGGCATGGCAAAAACTTCTACACCCCCCTGGGGCCCTCTGTGCACCCGGGAAATAGCGTTTTTTAACGTGATTCGTGCCAAAGGGAAATTTTTGGGAAACAAAATTTTATTTTTTGCCGAGAAAATTGGCAAAAGTGAACGAAAAAATTTCGGGAAATTTCCCGCCCATCCTATTTGATCCCCAAATCTTCCCCAATTTCTGTTGCCCTATAAAAGGTCCCAATAAGTCAGAATACTGATCTCATCTTATTCTCCAATACCTGTTTCTGAATCAACAAGGGAGTCTGGATAGTCTATATCTAAGAATCTTGATCTCAGAACATCCACCTGTCTCTTGAACTCTCTAGGTTTAGAGATGTGCCTCCTTACCTTGAGGTTTCTTTCCCCCTTTCTATCCCCTTTTTCAAAGGGGCGGGCTACTTTTCCAAACTTAAAAAAGGTTTGTAGTGGGATTTCCTAAAGATGGTTGTCTGGAGGTCACCTTTTCCTGATTATATCTAGAAATGGTAAGGCCAATTGATTGATCTCATAGGTAAATTTTAGGCCTAGGTCAAATTTATATTCAAAACCCGTCCACAAAAACCCGTTTTCATTTTTGAGGGGAAACCCTTTTCCCGGGGACAAAATAATCATTATGAAAAAGTACCAAAGACTAAAGTTTTGCGTGCCAAAAAATGTTGGTTTCACCCAAAAAACCCCAATTTTCCAAACCCCCCCCAAGGGAAAAAATTTTCATATTTCCAAGGGAAGGGAGTGTCCCCTGAGCTGTTGTTTGAAAATTACCATTAAACTTACGATTCCTCGTACTCAGTAAATTTCCCCGGGGCTTTTTAAACCCCAAATTGGAGCAAAAATTTAAGGGGTAAATGACTTCCACCCTCAAAAGCTTGCCAGCCAAATTTTCATCAGATACCCCTTAAACCTTTTAGTTTTCAAAAGCGATCCATAGTAACTTTGTTTTTTTAAAACCCCTTCACGACCCAGGGGGCGTTTGAAATACGTTTCCCGGGGCCGGGTAAGGGGCTTTGCAGGGGAAACGCTCCGCGACCCCCCCCCCACAGCCGCCGGGTGTTAGCGGCAAATCGCCGCTAAAACCCGGGAGTAACAGCGCCCCCGGGGTGGCTCCGCCCGTGGCGCTGTTTTAAAACCCTTTTTTATACACCGCGGCCAAAAAGTTTGGGCCCCGGGGTCTGAATGAAAAGCCCATCGGGGCCCGACCCCCCCAAAAAAAAACCGGTTACGGGGCATCGACACCGGGGAAACTATGCTGCGCTGATTTCCCACCCCCGGGCCCTGGTGGGGGGGGAGCCTTGTGAAAAGGGGCCCCCTCACTTACCCTGGCTGGTTTTTTCCCCCCTTCCCTCCGCAGAAGGAAGGGGGAAACCGCCATTTTTTTGTAACCCCCAAAGCATTTCCAAAGCAATGCAAATTTGGTTGTATTAACAATCGCGCCCCTATTTGGGCAAGCACCATAGGGGGACTAAATGTTACAGTAAAAAATAAAAAAATTTTAAAATACAAAAAAAAAATGTTTAAAATTTCAAATAACCCCCCATTTCCCAATTTTCAAATAAAAACATTAAAATTATTAAAAAAAAATTACACATATTTGGTATCGCCGGGGCGTCCGGGAAAAAATTTGATCTATAAAAATATAACATGGGTTTTTTCCCGTTTCCCCCTGAACACCCTAGAAGAAAAAAAAAATTTCCAAACCCCCAAAAATTTCGTTTTTTTGGGCATTTTTTCTTTACTCAAAAAATGGAAAAAAAATTATCAAAAAAATCCCCAGCACTCCAAACTAAATAGCGATAAAAAAACACTTCAGCCCCCCAAAAAAAGCCCCCCTCAAATGACTTCCCTAAGGGGGTTTTGGGACAAAAAAATTATTGGGCCCCACAAAAAATGGCGCTGCGGGCAAAAGTTTAAAAAAAGAAAATGTTTTGAATTTTTTTTCGGTAAACCCAAAAAATAACGGAAAAACCCTTTTTTTGGGTTTGGGGGTTTTGGGGTTTAATGCGTAAAAACCTTGGGGAGGGGGAATTTAAAAAGATAACACATTAAATTTTCCCAAAGATTGAAGCCGTAAAAGGGAAATCACCCCAAAAAATGGTGAAAATACGTTTTTTTTTTTTTTACAATTTGTCCCACTTGGAAATTTTTTTGCGTTTCCCAATAAATTTATAGTATAGTGAATAAAAACCATTTTGAAAGTAATCTTGTCCCGCAAAATAAAAGCCCATTTTGTCTATGAGGTGGAAAAATAAAAAAAAAAATTTGGCTTTAGAAGGGGGAGGGGGGGAAAAAAAAAACATTGGGCCCCCAAAAAAAAAAAAAAAAAAACCCGGGGTCCTGAAGGGGGTTTAAAGGTTTAAACTGTGAAAAAATGTTTTTAAAAACCCGTTTAGTGTAAATCCCACATTTTTTCACAGGGCCCGCAACACCATTCACTAAACGTCTGCCCCGAAAGGGGGAAAAAAAACCTTTTTTTAAATTTTGGGGGGAGTCTGTTAAAAAGGGGGACAATTTTGGGGACAGGGAGGAAAACAAAAAGTCACATTCCTTTTCACTGATCAAATTGGACATTTTGGCTGCCACTAAGAATTCCTTCAACTGATTCTTATATTTTTCAGTAGGGTTCTGTGATAGTATTTAACAACAATATCGCCTTATTGCTGAGAATAGACAAACACATGTCAAAATATTAATGGACATCCATAATGACAATGTTTCCACCCTTGTTGGATTTCTCCACAATTATACTCGTATCTTCCTCAAGTCACTTAAGGCAACATGTATTATTTTTGGCGTTTTTATTCGCATAACAATAGTATAGAATGCGCCTGATTTATTAAAAACCCCTTTTACTGCGGGGGCATAAATTTTAGGGGTATTTAGCACAGAAACGTTTAATTTTAAAATCAGTAAAGTTCCAGCGTTTAAAGGCCTGTAATCCGTAACAAAAACTTTAAAAACTATACTTCAAAGGTTGAAATTTCGCCCTGCCTTTCCCCCCAAACCCCCCGAAAAACTGTAAATTTCACCTGATATTGGCATATTGGGGAAAATTTTTAAACTATAGGGGAACGGGGCTGCTTATATGTTGGGGTTAAAAAACGGCAGAGTTCGGCGCAGCCCCCTTCATACATGTGCTCTTTAATTTTTTTTGTAAACCCCCCATGGTACGGTTTCCCTGTGAAAACCCTTTTTTTACCCCTTGTTTAAACCCCTTTGGGTTTTAAAAACAAAAAAAAAAACATCAAAAAAGGGCAATTGACCTGGGGGACGGGAAAATTGTGGGTTATTTTCTTTCTTGTTTTTTTGGCCCTGTTAAAACGGCTTATTTTCCCCGACGGTTTGTTCGCCGTATTGAGCGCAAAAAATTTCCCCCGTTTAAAAACGGGGGCGGGGGCGGGGCCGGGGCGCGGCGGGGGGGGGGCTCCCGGCCCCCTAAACAATGCATTTGTTTTCCCGGGCGTCCGCGCCGTAAAAAAAAGTGCATGTCACTTTCTCCCCCCGCGGCGGATTTTGCCGAGCGGGGAGGAGCGACGGAATCCACTGTTCTCATGGAGATGGATTACCGTAATTGCTCCCCGGGGGATTGGCGCCGTACTCAGCCAAATCCGGCCCCAGAGGGCCCAAACCCGCGGCAGAATAAGCCGTGGTGAACGGGGCCTTTAGTCCTTTGTTGCTATTTGACATTACTATTATGTTGGCTTTTATCAGGAAAAATTTTTAAAAGTTAGGTTTTTGCGTGTTTGGCTTTTGGTTAAAATTTTAGGAAAGAACATAAAATTTTTTGAAAACCCTTTTAAAAAAAATTAAAAAAAACTGTCTTTCCCTTTAGCATCCACTGTTCCCCAATGTTCAATATTTCAGTACTTCTTGATAACTTGTGATCTCTAACAAGGGGTTAATGCAAGATTCACAACATTGTTTTGATCCCCCGAATTCCCACTAAAAAATTAAGTGATCATCTGAATTGGGATTTAAACAGTCCTCCTCATCATACGTTTCCCTTTTGAAACATGAGATCAAGACAACACCTTAAATTTATCAACAGAAACTTGGTGTGGTGGGCTCCCAAACAGGGTGCTTAGTGGCCACTGGCTTAGAGTGTCACAAGTGTCATCGGCGGTTGCAACAGATATTTTGCGAGAACTTGAAAAATCAAAGAAAGGGCAAAAAAAAGTGGTCGTCCTTTTGGGTCCATCAACCTGATACTACTTCATTGTAAATAATGCCCTGAGAACAAGATAGATTTCCCCACAATCCAGGGACGTTTTTAAGAAGGGGCTGTAACCAAGTGTCACTCAAGCATTTGTTCCATTAATTTAGCAAGGTCTGCATCCTAGATGACCTGCAAGGATACCTGACCTGGCTGATGCATAGCGCTCTCCTTGACATTTCCAACATCATTGCCGGCCATAATTTCTGCTCAGAGTGAATCGACTTTCACTAAACAGCTTTGAGAACCACTGGTCCCTCGTCCAGCGTAGATGCTCCCTAGCCCATGCAAGATGATGATGCCTGTGCCTGGTGGAGTGGTCAGGTCATCAAGCATGCAGACCACACTGATTTAAACAGTTACGAATGGTCTGACATGACACCTGGTTGCCTTTCCCCTCCCCTAAACGAGCCTGGAGTTGTGTGGCATTCATCATCTAGTTCCAGTTTACAATGAAGCGGTCATCAGTCTGTGATGTAGCTTAACGACATCGATGTCTTTGCCTTTCTGTGACTCTTCCAGTCTCTCTGTATCTGTTACAACCTGCTGATGACACACTGTATGCTCCCTGGCCACTTCTGTCTGAGAGCATCCTGCTTGAAGCCTCGCAATGATGAGATACTGCTGATCAATCAATTCAAAATCATCCCCTAAATTTATTGGGGGATTCAGGAACCAAAAACATGTTGTGAATTTTGCCATTAAGCTCCTTAATAGAGATCAAGTTGTGCAAAAAGTACTCAAACATTGAGCAGTTGGACATGTGTATTCTTAAGTTAAGAGATTGGCTCATTTAGTTAATTTAAAAACATTTTCAAGGAATTGTTTGTTCATACAGAAATTTCAACCAAAAGTCAAATATCCCTAACTGTATCAAATTAAGGGGGTTTTGCCAGGACGTGCCTTATCTGCTACGAAGCAAATGTAAACAAGCCACAGAGCTGAGAGAGAGAGAGACACAGCCAGAGGCAGAGCTGCATAAGGGATCGTGTGAAATGTTACACTGAAATAATCAAAAATACAACTTGTGGAATCTGTATACAAAAACAACAGTTTTCTCCTCAGCAGCTTGAAAGCTTCTTCATGTTCTCTGTCATCAGATAAATCGGGGATCTACTCAGATAATCACATTACAGCTAGTTTATTCTGTATACAAAAGAAAACATATTTCTACCCGGTGCCTTGAAAGCTTCTGCAGCTCAGTCTCATGAGATAAGAAGCTTTCTCTGCGCAAGCCCGGCCAGCAGCTCTTGTAAGTTCGTATCTAATAGAAGCTTTTAAGTAATTAAGGGCAGGTAAGGCAGCCTGTAGCTCTCTCAGGCTGCACTTTTTGTAATCGCATATATTTAGAAAAGTGATTAAAAACCCATTTTGGAGGATACCACGTCAACATTACATCGTGGCAAAACCCCTTTAAGTGTATTTCTTTTGTGAGACATTTGTTTCAGAATTTTGTTTGTATTAGAACTTGATAGCCGTAGGTTAAAGACCATTGCTCTGTGATGTATAAGTCCTTGGTTATAGCTTGCTATTCCAACACAAGAAAGACAATCGCATCCAGGGCTCTGAAATTTTTTTTTAAAGAGTGAACTGATAACAGGCAGGGATCTAAATGCTTCAGCTGGATGGAACCCTTAAATTCCTGATTAGCACCCATAGTAACGAATTAATTTGCAAGCAATTTACTATTCAGGTCACCTACTGTAGACAACTGTTATTATCTTCTAGTAGAAAGATGCTGCTAGAAGGAAATAAATGGTAACAGTGCATCTATATCCTAATTAATCAGGTGTATAATGTTTTAATTGCATATCATGGCTAATAACAGAGTGGTACCAGCTCTATTATTGAGCTCATACACAGAGCAGTAAGTGTAAGCCCTGGCTGTAGTAACTACCCCCTGTCATGTTTGAGTTACCTCTAGTTTTCTGTCTAGCAGGTAAATCATATAGATACAATTTAAGAAAAAATAATAAATACTTACAGGTTGGACACAGTCCATCCCCTAACACCTGCTTCAGAGTAATTCATCTGGAAGCTGCAGACAAGCAATGGAGGGCAGTGTAGTCAAAGGCAACTTGTTGAGTCTTCCATGAAGCTGGATAAAAGATGCAAAGAGAGCTAGAGATGCACAGTTTAGTCACACCATTATAACCACCAGCTAATATCAAGAGTAACCTCCATGTATAGCATGGACAGCAGCTTGGCGGCCTGGGAGTGACTCATTTAGGTCCTGGTAGGTTGTCACTGGTCTTTGGTGCCATGCTGACTGCAATGCATCCCTGTAGGGAATTAGTAGGCCAGGGCAGTGCTTGGAAGTCTTAAACAATGTTGGGCATTTCTAGACGTGTGATATGTTCCATTGTCTTGCTGGAAGATCCCATCCGCGCTGGGAATCCAATCACCATGATCTGCTGGATTGGATGGATGGATGGATTCAGGATGGGTTGAGTGCCTTCCCCAGACATTAACGCTGCCACTATCAGCTTGTGTTCCTACAGCAATGGGTGCAGGGTGTTTGTTCCCTGATGTTTCTGGCCTGACACATTAACGTACAGCAGAAAACATGAGTCATCAGAGAAGGTAACCTTTGGAGTTGCTCCACTGTAGCGTGTCGGTCCACTCTAGCGCACCTTCATAGCCACTGTTCATCTCTCCCATCAAAGACACATAGGGCCACATGTATGAAATGGTTTTGGTCTAAAACTCATTTTTTTCCCCATAGGTTTCTATGGGGAAAAAAGTGAGTTTTAGACCAAAACCGTTTCATACATGTGGCCCATAGAGCTCCACAGTTTCTATATCGCTTATTCACAATGGTGCCATTTGATGAATCACAATACACATTTACCACAGCAGAATGTAAACAGTTCACAAACTGTGCAGTTTCAGAAATAACGCCACCCATGGCCCGAGAGTCAATTATCATATCTTTTTGAAACTGATAAATCACCCCTTTTACCCATGACAGCAATAAAGGCTATGAGTGCAGACAGCATATCGCATACCTTATATATCTACCTGCCAAGCCAGCTTACGACACATGACTTCCTTCATGAGCTAAGCGCTGCCGACATTGAAAGTAGGAAGTGGTCATAATATTTTGACTCGACTGCGTATATACTGCTACTACGGATTTTCTAGTAAAGTTTCACAGCTGTTTATAAAACCCCAGTAAACTTTTTGTATTCTTCCTGCTGAGTTGCATAAATAAAACGCGGTTATGAGGACATTTATATGTCTGAGTTCCAAAGACAGGTTAGAAAGGAAACTAAGGCTGCTTCTCTATACTGTACATTGAAGATTGTGCATAAATTTACAAATAGAATTCAAGAGATCTCAGCTTTGAATATGAAACATATTCCTAAAAATTATTTTCTCTTATCTTCTAGAGTGCCAAAACCTCATTGCATATGTCATATTGAGTCATACTGGCCTGGGTACTCTGCAAATCTGCAAGATATTAAAGCTTTTATAGCAATATATATATGATATACTATAAAAATAGAGTTATCAGAGCTAGAATCCAGTCGGGGTGGTTGGGTTGGTTTTATGACATTCATCATGCAGAATAAATGACACAATGATTTTATTCTGAGACCATACGTTTATGGTGATACCAAATTTATGTTGAGTTTTTATGTTTTTCTGCGATTGCAAAATAAAAACTCTTTTTCATATTCCAAGTTTTATTTATTTCGTACATAAGGCAAAACAGAACAAACACGGTGAAACGAGTGAACACGATGACAATGATAAATACAGATGCTGAGATGATTAGACACCATTTGAGGAATAGGCCTGTTTCCAGGTTTTTCACACAGTGAAAGAGGTGAAAAGATATTATATTAAAAAACATCATGAATATCATGTTATTCAAGCAAAAGCTGCCTGTGGGTAAACACATTGCTTCATATTCCCCATCCCGATCATGGCTGTAGATCGTACTTACCCCACCCCCTATTTACATATGCTCCTGCCCCTCTTTATATATAATCCTCCAGCCCATTATACACTAACTGATATCAGCTTTCCCATGACAGCAAAGCTGATTGACTGCTGTGGTGGATGGACCCTGGAAGAAAACTACAGATAAAGGTTGTGTGCAGAAAGACTAATCCCACAGCCAAAGCTAGAATATTTAGTGTAGCTGCGGAACAGCCTTTCTGCGTGTAACCAGTTGTCAGGGTAGAGTCTATTTATGCACTACCTTGGCATTACCCTGGCAGCAGCAGGAGACCTGCCAACTCAACCGAGGTCCAGAAGGATCCCCTTTTTCCAGGAGACTTATGAAGATTTCTGAAAAGTTGACGAGTATGCTTAATATTTCCCTTTTTGTGAGACTGGATAAACTGAATAATGCAATTGGGGCATGTATTTTTATGTGTTATTCACTGTATGGTTTAAATAACATGATTTTTATTTATTTTTTATTTTTTTTACTTTATTTTTTAGCTGTTTTTAAATTTTTTGTGTTTTCACTGTGTTGATCGCTTTTATAATACATAGCAATACATTACTATACATTTCTACTGTATCTATATAATAGTCTAGCTTGCAGTATATATGGATGTTTTCCTTCTTTCCACAGCATGTGTGTTCCTATTCCCTTCTCTTTTTGACTCCATGGTGACATCAGTCTTTTACTGCTTTAGAAAATTCTGCCCATTACCAGTCTATTATACATCATAGCAGCAGGGCCCATATATATAAAAAAAAAAAAAAAATCAGTGCCCCTGAACCTAGTACAACCAATACTGCCCTTATGGTCTCCCTGTACCAAGGTCACCATTGTCAGTACACCACATATTGTCAGATGTTGGAAGTTAGATCCTGCCCTTTTCAAGCTGTACATGGAGCGTGAAGATCCATAAAAAGTTATGCAAAACAGTGCAGTAGCGAAACAAAACAGAATAGTATGTGCTACACTAGAAATATAAAACTATTGGATGACTTCTAATTGTGGGGGGGGAGGGGATATTTGCACCTTGACATCTAGCTCTGCTGCCAGACACATCAAGACAATAGCCCAGATGTTTGAAAATTGCTGTGCCAGAATTCTGGCACAATTTACGCCAAAAATAATGTCACACCTGATATACACCACATTTACAATGAGTTTTAGACAGTTTCTAGACACTTCTGTGCCTCACCAACAAAACGGATGAGGCCTTGACAAAAGGGCGTGGCTTGGTGTGCAAAAAAAATGCACCAGAATTTGGGCACAGTTAGTGGCATAGAGTAAGCACACTTAAAAAATGGTGTAAGGATAGACTAGACAGTACTAAGCTGCACCAGATTTATGAGATAAATGTGACGCATTGTAATCCTGTCCAGTTCAACTCTCTTAGTTAGACACTACAGATCTGCCCCTATGTGTGTTTCTATGTGTGTATGACTCCCACTCCTTTGTCTCCAACTCTTTGTATAATGAGGTACTCTAAGGTGCCAAAATGGAGCTGACTATGGAAGAAGAATCAGGATATGTACACTGCCGCACATAGGGCCACATGTATGAAAACTGTCTAGGTCTAAAACTCAATTTGTTACCCCTAGCAACCAATCAGAGCGCCCCTCTCATTTTTCAGAGCACTATATTAAATGAAAGAGGCGCTCTGATTGGTTGATATGGGCAACATAGTGATTTTTAGACCTAGACAGTTTTCATACATGTGGTCCATAATGCTTTGTCAGGCAACAGAGCAGTCCAGTCAACCTTAGTGTAGTGATGACCACAGTACTTATACTCTAAGACCTAGACACAACTGTGATTGCTGCTACCCCTATTGCTACACCAATGATTCCGTCTATTACTAATTCACAGGTTTTCCTCTACAATTCCTCTGGGCTCATGACCAAAAGACAATTGAAGGAATATTTCCATTTCATTTTTTAACTTTAAACATTTAGTCAAAGATAAAGATAATACCAAATACATTGGCATTTTAATTTTGCTTCTTTTCAGAGTTAGAAGTAGATACTATCTCCTGCATTTGCACACAAGCTTCCCTAGTTACCAGCCACCTCTCTCTGCTATAAAAGCCTGCAGCAGTGGCCAGGAGCTTGTTTACATTACTCACTGACAAGATTTAACCCTTTAGAGCTCTGTAGCCTTGTGCCTGTATTAAAAACCCCTTTGCACTCACGTCACTGTAACAGTCTCAGCTAGGAACAGCAGGGATGTGTTACCAAGCACTGCTATAGAATTCCCCAGCAGACAGAGAGGGCTGTGGCTCTGTAAAAATTAGGGTGGACGATCCGGGGCATTTTTTTTTCTTTGTTGTCACTTGAACTTTCAAATAGTGGGTTTATTGCTATCACCAATCTTTGCCCCCTCAAAACAGGGCCTTAAACATTGTTGCTCTTTGTGCCCTCTTGGCCACAAGACATTCAAAGACATTGAGATAATGCTCTTTCTGCATTGGAGCCACACTGCCAGCCTGCTGGGCAAGCAAGGAGAACGTTCAGTTAACAACACACCCCATTATAATATTTTTATATTCCGTAAACTATATAAAAACATTTTTTCAATATATTATATGTACCCAAAATGGTGGCATTAAAAATAAAACTCATCCATTGTACAAAAAAAAAAAACCTTATGTGGCTACATAATATCTTAAATTACCCACTATACTTTTAAAAGGCTAAGACCCAAAACAGCCATAACTGCTCATGAAACAGGTTTTCCCCCTTTTTAATAACAGCAAATTCTTTTGCCTTTACTACAGTGTACCTCCACCATATGTATGTTTTCTGAGGGAACTAACTTAAAAATCCCATAATTGCTGGGTTAGAGAACTTTTTGTAGCTAGTAAGTGGGAAATCTAGGGATCTGGGCACTATTCCTTGTAAATAGGACACCCAAATCAGTGGCAAATAAATAATGCTGTACAGTGCCAAATACTTTGCAACAATTAGCTGGTTTATGGTAACATTATGTCTATGGCATGCTTGCCAACCCTTTCAGAATACATTACGTCACAGAGGTGGAGTTTGTGCAAATGACATCCGTAATGGGCATTCTTGGCGGAACGAGAACGTTTCTGAGCAGAGTATAGTTGTTTCTGGGTGGGATTCAGGCATTTTTTGGGTTAGGACAAAAAATTTCTCCGAATCTAATAGGGGGTTGGGCGGCTACGGTTTATGGTCATACGTTTCAAAAGTAAAATTGCAGTATTACCATCAAAGTTGTGCAGTCCTTTAGTGCTATATTTGGAGACCCCACCTAGAGATGTGGACATGGTTTCGACTGCATGTGGCTGCCGCAGTGTGGGGGAAATCAAGAAGCCTTTTTGCTTCACCTAGCAATGCTTATTGGGCGGTTCAAAGCCTGGATTGCTGTAATGGATGGCTTGGAGCTTTATTTTCCCACTCTAACAACACAACCCTGTCCCAGGTGTTTCACAGAGAGCTATAGAAGAAGACACATCTCTTTTAAAAAAATCCTGTTATACACTTTAGAAAAAGTCTTCCCTTTCCGGGTAGCTGCATGCTCCAAATATAAAGCTTATCAAAAGGGGTAAATTTTGATAGTACAGTTGTAGTCTAAATTTACCTTAGTCATTTTTTATACTACAATTTTACTCTACATTTACTGTAGTAAATTTTTTATACTACAGTTTTTTTCCTTAATATATAGCATTAAAGTGTGTTAGTGTTGGTTAGTTACAGACATACTGTTCTGTATCACTGAAGTTTGTTCAGAAACAAAAAACTTTTTTTAGTTTTAGTGCTGTAATTTTTTTTACTAAAGTTCATTCAATAAATCTTGTGTACCACTGTTGCAGTATTTTTATTACAGTTTTTAAAGTGTCTAATTTACTGTAGATTTGTTTCACTAATTTTAATTTATTTATGGAGAAAATTTTTTATATACCCTTTTATTTTTTATAGATTGTGATCATTTGTTAGCTTTAGGTAGTTACAGACATTTAACTTTTTTTTTACAAAATAATATATTTCCTGTGTATATCTAAAGTTTAAAAAATGTCCAAATTTTCAAAATGGGGAAAAAATAAATCAAAATAATATCCAAAAAAAAAGCAAAATTCCTTAAAAATTTCTTTTAAATTTTTTAAATTTTTTTAAAAAATTGTCAGGAAAGTACGAAAAATCAAAAAATAAACCATAATAGTGAGGGACAAATAACACCCACAAACAAATATAACAATAAAGGGCCTGACCTATCCTATTTTCCTTTTTTCCGGCACGTTATTGTCCACAGCAGAGAAACCCGCTCCCCAAAGGGAACCCCCCCCAAATTGGGGGCCCCTATTAAACCCTGCCAATCCCTAAAGCTGGTAAAAAGGCAGGGATGAGGGTGAATAGAGAATTATTCCCCTCAGGGTTTTTTTGTAGGGCAATCAAAAAGATACAGCAGTACAATTAAAATTCATAGAGATACCTATAATCCCCCGAGCAGGTTTCATCCAATCCAGGGAATTTTCAATGGGGGTTTGAAGGACAAACCCAAAAACCCCCTGAAATCCAAATAACAGTACAAACATGAACAAAATACAAAATCCCATCGACGACCCGAAATCATAATAGGTGGTGTGTTGAACTAAAAGGGAGAATGGGGAACTCACGGTGGGAATCTTTTCCTTACACCAAAGGAGTACCCATTTCCTGTGTAAGAGATGCTGCTGCCTCACAGAGTTAGTCATGCACCGTAAAAAAAGCTAGTAAAGCAACTGGTGCAGGCCAGGCTATGCAACAGAGGATACACACAGAGGAGAAAAAAGCTCAGCACCAGGATAGTAGAGGATAATTCTCTGCAAGAAGAAACTAATCATTTTCTGATGGAGCATGTTGCTTCACTTGATGAGCCTGGCTTAGCTCCTTATCCACAACTAGTTGAGGACTATGCTAGGCTGAAAGCAAAGGCTCTTGCCTTTGTGCCTGAAGGGTTGATAACTAGAGCATCACATCCTGGACAAGCCAGCATGATCCAGATCTATGATCTCATTCACACAACAAGAAAATGACTTGAAGTTGACACCATCACACCTGTACATATTGTTTCTAAGTTGGCATATGGTCCACTACATCTGGGCCCGTTGTGCTGAGCTACATTGGGTTGGTAAGGCATTGAGGAGTGTAGCTTGTGGTAATTTTGGATGTTTCTTATATTTTGGCACTTAAATCATACTTACCAACTTTTGTAAGTGGAAAAGCAGGAGTTTGGAAGTGGCAGCGCGCGCAGTGCAAAAAATTTGCATGGCCACGCCCATATTGTTGGCGATCCACACCCCTTTGAAAAAGCCAACCACTACCTAAATGCATAACGCTCTGGAAGAAAACCAGGTTGTTGCCCCCACTGCCAGGTAGTAGCCCCCTTTTCCGGTGGGGCCATTTTATGCCAGGTAGTAGCCCCTATGTCGGTAGATGCCCCTTGTAGCCCCGGCGTCCCCCTTGTGCCAGGCAGTGCCCCCATTGTCAGGTATTGCCCTCATTTTGCCAGGTATTGCCCACTTGTAGCCGGGATTTCCTTTGTAGCGGTGTGTCCCCTTTGCAGGTATTGCCTCTTGTAGCAGGTTTGTGTCCCTTTTAGCCAGGTATTGCCCCATTAGCCGTATTGCCCCCATTAGCCAATATTGCCCCCTTTTTAGCCAGGTAGATGCCTCATTAGCCCGGGGCGTGCCCTTGTGCCGGTATTTCCCCTTGTAGTCAAGTAGATGCCCCCCTTAGCCAGACAGTGCCCGCATTAGGGAAAATTTCCCCCTTTTAGTCGGTGATGCCCCCTAGCCGACAGTGCCCCCATGAGCTAGAATTGCCCCTTGTAGTCAGGTAGATGCCCCATTTGCCGAAATGCCCTTGGAGTGGTAGATGCCCCCATTTGCCAGACAGTGCCCTTGTGGGAGGTAGATGCCCCCATTTGCCCCGACAGTGCCCTTGTGGTGAGGTAGATGCCCCCATTAGCCGACAGTGCCCCTTGTGGTGGGGGGAGAGCCCCCATTAGCCCACAGTGCCCCTTTTAGCCCGACGTGCCCCCTTTTAGTCGGTAGATTGCCCCAAAAGCCAGGGCAGTGCCCCATAGTGTAAAAATAAAATTCTAAAAATTACACCTCCCGGTCCCTGTAGCGCGGCCAGTTCCGGGGTGCCGACTGAGTAATTTTCAGCCAAAGGGGTTGAGTGCAACCCCCGGGTCACCCCCCCTGCGCGCTGACCGTATGTACGACACAGGGTGCTGTACCAGGGGAGAAGGGGAGGGGGTAAGATCCCTTCTGCTCCTCCCTGCACAGTGAGACCCGCCGGGAGGTGAACGGCTTTTCGG
>JAODAL010045522.1:0-31857 GCA_025379985.1 Phyllomedusa bahiana
CTCTTTTGGGAATGGGGGGAGTCGCCGCCCCGGGAGCGATTTGGGTGTCCATCTGTCAAAGTTATTGGAAGATCAAGACCCTCCACTGCAGATTGCGGATCCTGAAAGAAAAGGGGGGGACTGTCCACTTGAAATACTTTTAGAGTCGCTGGGTACAGAAGAGCAAATTTCTTTTGTGCTTTATGAAGCTCTGCGCAGATTGCGGAAAATGCCCTTCGTTGGCCGGGATACCTCAGCAGAAAAGTCAGCAAATAGTAAGATCCTAGAACCATGCAGTTCAATGCCAGAGCTTTTTTTCCGGTATGCCGACAGAATTTCCGCCTTGTCTGAGTAGTCTCGATATTTGCAGATGGCTGGCCTAGGCCTATTGTTGGACTTAATCTCTGTTGAATCCTTCCTTTTTTCAGGTCCCAGCCTGTGAGCCCTTTCAACCTTACATTTTCGAAGAATGCCCAAATATTGTGGAATTTCATTTTTGCATAGGTTAAACAGAGCAACGGTGGATAGGGATTCTGGGACGCCAACTAATTTTAAGTTACTTCTTCTTGACCTGTTTTCCAAGTCATCAACTTTGTCACAAAGTCTCCTGTTATCTTTAGCCATCTCCTGTAATTGAAATTGGAGGTCTTCCACATCCTTTTCATTGTTAAGGATACGCTCTTAACCTTTCATCGTGCTGTGACACAGTCTCTTGTAACTCTCTTAAGGTTGTGCTAATGGTGCACGTCAGAGAGGCCTGAAGGTCTGGAAGAATGACTTTCGCCACTTCAAAAGCAACTTGTGTTAACTCAGAAACGGTATGGCGAGAGGCTGTGATGGGATGAGTTTCGTGTGGAAGCAGTGCGGGAGAATCCGTTGCATGTACGAGTAAGGTGTCATTTTCTGCCAGGTCACTAGGTGGCACTGTTTCACCCTTCTGGTTTTTAAGTGCACTTCGGGTTTTTTGTAGCCATTCTTTTACCAGGTATTTGTCCATCTGTGTTATAGAGTGCAAAAGGTGGCTGAGCAAAGAGGGATACTAGGTTGAGAGAGAGTGCAGTGAGCCAGGAATGTTCATTCGTGAGCATGTATCACTAAATGGTTTAACTTTTGATGTTTCCACTGTTGAGAGGCTTCACCAGCATATGACTTTATCACTGTAATATATCTGAAGGCACTGCAGCTGCCTGATATTCATGGCAAGGACGTTGTGAGACACTGTACTGGAAGAATGTAGGGAATGCTGCAGAGTATTTTACAAAACATCTCCCCTGAGGTTCACATAGGGTTAATTGTAGATGTTAAAGGCCGGGGGTAGTGAGCTGACATTGAGGCTTATGTGCCCATCGGTGCAGACCTTGTTAAGGCTAATTAACTGAGTTGCAGCCAGAGACTCAGTTGCCCCTGGAGAGTGTGAGGACAGCGGATGAGCCTGCCAGGGTGGATGTGGCTCTAAAAATGTCCCGACTGTCACCTCTACATCTCCTGGGTCCCGCCGGTACTTAGATAGTGCCGCCTGCCTCTGGACCCGATCTAAGATGGCGGACGCCATGCGTTCACCCAGCACTACTCTTCCTCTGCGCTGCTTGTCTCCGTGCCGGAGCGATGATTCCACGCCTCCACCATCTGCTGCGCCGCTCACTGTCCCCTCCGGTGTCCTCAGGTAGCTTGCATGCATCCGGGGACCCGCTGTAGCCGCTCCGTTACAGCGCGGGGGGTCGGAGCCTCTGCTACTTGCGGCTCATCATGGAGACGCCGGAACCGGAAGTCTGTAATTCTCTTAAAATTAGGCCCTTGAAGAATTTCCTAAACTCTGGGTGAGGGAGGGAGTTTCTTCTCTGCTTATAATATGCCACTATGGATTGATGTGTAACTGACAGTGAGTTAAATGTGTGGCTGAAGTGTTGGTCTAGGATAGAAGGGCTTGAGTTCTTAGAACACTGGGATGACTTTTAATTGGTGTACAATCGTTTTTATGTGAATTGCCCCGAATGAAGGGGTTTGCTTTTGCTGGGGGGAAAGAGAATTTTAAAAGGGGGTGTGGGAGTTTTAAAAACAGGGATGGGGAGGGGGAAAAATCTAAAAAATAAAGGGTTTAGAGGGGAGAAAATTATGTTGACGGGGGAGAAGGGGGATGTGGGAGGTGGACAAGACCATGGTAAGGAACCCTGGTTCAACCGATTGCGTATTGGCCCCCAAATTCCTGTATTTCACACCATCTATGAATGTGTAAATATAATCCCATGCATCTATTGAAAGGGTAATTTAATTCCATCCCCTTCCCGAATGGGTAATGTCAACCCCATGCCATCTACTGAACGGGTAATTTTCATTATCCATTACTGAACGGTAATGTAAAAACCCTGCCATCACCTCTGTTACTATATAACCCCATGAATCATGAAGGGGAAAAACTGTAAGGGGAATTTTAAAAGGTTTCTGTTCCCAAAAAAGCCAAAGTTAGCAAGCAAAATGGGGGAGCTTGAAGTGCTAGTTTTGGGAACAATTGATGTGATTGGTGTTGCTGAGACATGGCTGAACGCACCGAATGATTGGCATGATCTCTGTATGTAAAGAGTGATATGAATGCAAATGTAAAAGAGCAAAATGGCGTTAAAAAGGTAAGAAAAAAGGAGGGTTTAAAACCCGAAAAAAAAGATTTTTGTTGCTTCTAAGCCCCCGAACATCACTAAAGAGACAGAGAGTCAGCTGCATAAACAAATGAAGGGGGCATCACAGGCGGGTACAGTAGTGATTATGGGCAACTTTAATTACTCGTATTGAGGGATATGGTTTGCTTTTCCCCAAAAAGGGGGGAAAGTTCTTCAAACCTTTTACGGTAATTTTTGGGGGTCCAGTTCCGGGAAAGATCCCACTAGAAAGTATGCTCTGTTGCAGGTGTGTCATCAGGCAGTTTTATCTGGGGCACAATCCCCGGATAAAACTGCCTGTCCCTCGAACTTTAGCGGGCTCCAGGCCGCTGCCGTGGGCCTGGAATGCCCACCACCACCTAACTAATGTTTCCGTGGCTCACAACAGCCAAGTTTTTCTGTGGAGCGAGAGGCCCGCCCCTGCCCCACGGGTATCTTTCCCCCCCAGCCCCGGGCCCCAATATTAGGGCCCTAACCCCGATACCGTGCAAATATCGGTTGGGGCCCTTTGGCGTGGGTGATTGCGTGGACCAGGCCCTAACGTATAAACTAATGCAGATAACCAAAACTGCAGTAAGGGGGAACTAGTCTGTCGCCATTAAAGAGCTTTTTTTTTTAAAATATTTTTAATACAAAACCCCTTTTGATGGAAGTGCCCCTTTTAATAGTTTTCCCCCTTTCTTTTTATTGAACCATAGTAAAGAGCGTGGGTAAATATGTCCAAGTCTTCTTTCTGTGTCTTTGGTTTCTGGGTTCCATCTATTCTCTCAATTCTCCGGTTACTTTTTGGGTTGGTATAGTGTATGGCAGTCTTTTTCCCCCGCAATTTCCAAATTTTCATACCTCCCCTGAAAAAAAAAGGTTTTTTTTTCACTTTCACTGGTAATACTATGTTCAGGCCGAGTGATTCCTGCTGGGGGGTGCGTCAGAAAAATGCTCTTTTGGGTATATTTTTTGTCCAAAAATTTTTGGGGTTTTCCTTTATGTAGTTTAACATGTTGAGTCCCGTGCCCCGCATGTGGCGATTTAATTTCCTTTACACTATTTTTTCTTTTCTGCCGTTGAGTTTTTGTGGGTTTGGATGAAAGGGAGCCCCAATCATCCTATACTGGGACTCGACATTCCCTAAAAAGACCACTTGTTTGGGGCATTTTCTGGTGATAGTCTTGTGGATTGGGTTGGGTTTTTATGGATTGTTTGCTTGGGTTTTTGACTTTTTTTATCTGCTTTAGCCTTTGTACTAAATTTTTTTATTAGTGAAAGCGTTGGGGGACTTCGTCATCGGGTCAATAGTCATATCGTCAATTATCATCCCGTAGATAGTCGTAATAATTATCGCGAGACCATTAAAGTCTAGGGGAACAACACCTTTTTCTTCCCCAAAAAGGGTGGAAAAGCTGAAACTCACATCCAAACAGAAAATGGATACATGCACTTTAGGAAACACAATTAGGTTTAAAAGTACAAAAAAAAAGTCCCCAGACCATTACTATCCCGTCTTGTACACAATAAACCTTAAACCTGCAAACCCAAAAATTTAAAAAGTGCCAAAGGCAGTAGATTTAAACCATCATTTTACTTGAACGGGAAACATTGACTATCCCGTTAAAAAGCACTTGCCCTTAAAACCTGCTTCCCCACAGATTAAAAAGAAACGGAAAAAGGAGTTTTAACCCCTTTTTTAGGATGGAATCCCATCATTTTTGTTTTTTTTTTTTTTAATTTGTTTTAAAAAGGGTTGCTCATACGGGTTTTGCTACTATTTTAAAGACTTGCAAAAAAAGTCATTTTGTAATATGTGTCCTTTTAACATGTCCTATCTATTCTGTTTTTACAACACCATCTCTTTAGCCACTTTGACAATTGTGAAGAAAAACTTTAAAACCAAATTTTTTACAATGGACCTGTAGTAGGGGTGCATTTCACGCAACAGCCCCCCAAAAATTCAAAAAAAATGACCCTTGAGACACTCTTGACAATTGTGAAGAACAAATTCTGTTAAAACCCAAATTTTTTTTATAAAAAGGACTGTAGTATTGTAATTTCAAGACTGACCAAAAATATTATAAAAAAAGACTTCTACCCCTGTTAAAAAATTGGATGGAGGAAATCCCCTTAGAAGCCAATTCTTTCCAAGGGCCTGATTTTAAAACTGTATTCACAAACATGCCCCCAAAAAATTTAAAATAACTTTCAGCCATTTAAAAATTGTGAGGGGGGAAAAAGCCCCTTATAAAACCACATTTTGTTCAAAGGACCCAAGTATAGCTGTATTCCACAGCAAATGCCCCCAAAAAATTATAAAAAAAGAATTTTTCAGCCACTATTAAAATTGTGAGGGGAGAAAGTTCACTTAAAGCCACATTTCTGTTCCCCCAAAGGCCATGATTTTTTAGTGTTCTACAGACCAGACCCCCCAAAACCCTTGACAATGCGAAAAATTCTAAGGAAAAAATGAGTAAATTGAATACGGTTTTTTCATGAAACCTTGGGGATTTTACAGTTCCTCACCCCAAAACCCCAAATGAACTTTTAGGAACGAGAATAAAAAAGCAGTAGAAATGATATTTTAAAAAAAAAAATTTTCAAAAAAGGGGCCATTTCTTTTGGGAAAAGGAAAAGTGAAGTAGACCGGCAATAACGGTGACCTCGGTAATTGGGGCCCCAACATCATCAAGTTGCCCGATTCATCTTGATGAAAATCAAACATCCCCCATTATCTGGGGAAAGCCGGGTTTTTCTTTTTTCTTAATGACTCCTCCAGCTTTTCGAATCCGCCAAAATCGCTGGCTGTGGCGGACAAACCTCTATTGGGGGTGGGGGGCGACTCAGGGCCCTTTATCCATTTTGGATACCCCGAAGTATTGGGCCAGAACCTCCAAAAACATCGGTGTTGAGACGCAGTGTTGTGCACCATGATCTTTAAACCTTCTTGTGTTTGTATTGTTCCCGCATTTCATGCGAGATTGTCAGAGGCACCCTTAGGCTTTTGCCCCTTTTGTGCTCTGCCACTACGGCTACTTGGGGCTTACTGATACTTGCTGATGTTGTTCCACCGTACATTTGAAAAAAGTGAAAAGATGCAAAGATGTCTCCAGTTGATAATCAGCACGGGCTCCTGCATTTTTTCTTATTGGGTTTTTTGGGAAGGAAAGTGCTAATTTTTTCTTTTCCGGGGGTCGGGAGCGTGGCCACCCAGTAACTGTTGTTCAGTTTGATGGCCTTAATGCGAGGATCATTTTGGAGGAAATGGAGCATCCAAGCACTCATGTGAGAGATGGAGCCTTGATTTCACAAGCCTCTGGGTTGAGGGGCACTAGCAAAATGATCTTCCTCATCTTCCTCCTCCGTCTCAAATTTGTGCCAACCTCTTTCCAAGGCATGGACGTTGGTAACGTCGGTGTCCAGGAATACCTCATCCTCCTCCTCCTCTTCCGCTTCCTCCGGCACAGCTTCAACACAGCCCTGACTTGCCTCAGATGATGCACCCTGAAAGCTGAGGCGCCGCCTTGCACTAGCCCTGGACCCTGAACCACTGCCTAATGAAGACCGATAACATTGTGAAATTATCAGGCCTTGTGGATTCGACGGAGGGAAAGACTCTGTGTCCGCATCTGTGTCTGTCTCCTCCTCCGTCGCTGGTTGGACCTCAGGTTTCAGAGTGTCCAACGATCGTTCCAGAACTAAGATCACCACAACGCTCATGCTGACAAGGGCATTGTCCGCACTAACCATTTTGGTGGGTTCTTCAAAACTGGCAAGAATGGTGCAGAGCTCTTTCACCTGCCTCCACTCTCGATGGCTCAACACCCCGAGGTCCGCACCGCTGCTTGTCAGGCCATGTGTCACTTCGTACTGTGTAATGGCATTGCGCTGCTGCCACAATCACTGGAGCATGTGGAGGGTGGAGTTCCAGCGTGTTGCCACGTCAACAATGAGACGGTTGACGGGGAGGCCAAGCTGACGCTGCAACGCAGCCAGGCGGGACAAAGCAGGGTGCGAACGGCGGAAGTGTGAGCAGGCAGTCCAGACCCGGGTAGTGCTTTAGAAAATTCTGGACGACAAGGTTCATGACATGTGCCAGGCAAGGGATGTGCTCCAGCCTACCGTTCTTAAGGGTGGCCAGCTGATTTCAACCATTATCGCACACCACCTTCCCTGGCAAAAGGTTCTTGTCACCCAGCCAGCGCTCGGTCTCGTTACGAAGACCTGACCTGTGTGTTGACGGTCTCCAAGACAGATTAATATCAATATGGCCTGGATTCTCTGGGCGCGTGATGCCACCAGAGGACCTTGGGGGAAAGAACCCTGCACAATCCCTGTGGTTTTGAAGAGCGTGCGCCGATCCTGAGAGCCACCGTCACCACCAGATACATCCACCCAGCTCACCCAGTGAGCTGTAACAGAAATATAGCAGCCTTGGCCATGCTTACTAGTCCATGTGTCGGTGGTCAGATGGACTTTGCCGGACACAGATGCAGACAACGCGCTTGAAATTTTAGATGACACGTGGCTGGCCAGGGCAGGGACGTTTTTTCTGGCAAAGAAATGCCTGCTCGGCATCTGGTATTGGGGGCAGGAAAGGGCCATGACGTGACGGAACCCATGTGTGTCCACCAGGCGGAAAGGCAACATTTCCAAGGCCAAAAGCCTGGCAATGCCGACATTCAGGCTTTTGGCTTTGGGATGGTTTGGGTTAAAGTGTTTCTTCTGCTCCCAAACCTGGTAGACAGACGGCTGGCTGCTAGACTGGCTGCTGTACGACATGCCGGTCATCAAACTGGTGGAAGGAGAAGGGGTAGGATGGGTCTCTGGTGGTGCTGGTGGTACTCGGGTGACGATGGAGGCTGAAGCAGAGGCTGATCCTTAATCATGACTCTGAGAGACATGGGCAGCTGAGGAACGCTTGGTGGT
Source organism: Phyllomedusa bahiana (assembly GCA_025379985.1). NCBI lineage: Eukaryota > Metazoa > Chordata > Amphibia > Anura > Hylidae > Phyllomedusa > Phyllomedusa bahiana. The sequence continues at coordinate 7,545 of JAODAL010045522.1, forward strand.
GGCGGAGGAGGAGGAGGCGGAGACAGAGGGTGTGACAGTGATAGGAAGCCGGTGGGCATCGGTGTGGCCTTTTTTGGCCAAGTGTTCCCTCCATTTCAACTGCATTCGCTGCATGTGACTAGACATGTTGGTGGTGGTTAAACACCTAAGATTCTTCCCTCTACTGATGCGTTTACGGCAAAGGCGGCATATGACATCGCTGGGTGAATCAGATGCTTGCTCGAAAAAGGTCCAGGCTTGAGAGGTCCTGGACCTTTTCGATGTCTTCATCATCATCATCAACACAGGTGACTTCCTCGTCCTGACATTCTGCATCCTGGAGCTGCGGGCTACAAGCAACAGGCACTGCAAGGCGTTGCCGACGCCTGGGATTTTTGCTGATTGACGCTTCCTTCTCCTCTCTGATGGCATCAGTAACTGGGCTTCAGAAGCAGACAAAATCAAAACCCCTTTGGCCTCTTGATCTTTGGAAAAGCCTTTTGACCCCAAAATCAAATTTTGGGCAAACAAAGGGGGTCTTTAGAAAATGGTTTTCCCCCAAAATGGTGGGTACAGAGTTGACATTTGGGTGGCCCTTTGCTTAATTTTACGGATTTGTGAGATGCTGTTTACGAAATTTGTGGCCCCCGATGGGAGGACGAGGGGGGTAAAATGCTGGATGCAGGGGTTTCATTAACCCTGGGGGAAAAACAGATTGGCGACGCTGTTGTTTTGAGATTCACAAAGGGGGGTGAACCCCGCGATTGGGCAGGCTGACGGTCCTGCCCAAAAAGACGATCCGTGGCTTGCGTGTTGTCGCCCGCTGGAAAGGGGCACCCTTCTTCGTAAACCCCTCCCCCCATGTTTCCCAAACCCCTCTTTGTCGCTTACCCCTGATTTTCGCTCCATGTTCGGGAAAAATTTAAAAAAGTAAGAAGGTATGGGAAGGGGTTTTTGACGTCTCTTATTTTTAAAAAATGGCAAATCACAAATATTTTTAAAAACCCTCTAATTTCCCACAGCCCCAATAGGGTTAAAAAATGAAATGTTTTTAGCGAAAAACCCGTGAAAAAGGCGGGCTGATGGAAGAAAACCCTTTAAAAAAAAATCAACAGTGTTCTTTTTCCCGTCCCCGGGTTTACAATGCCCAGTAAACTTTAGGAATTGATAGTTTTCAACCAAAATATCATTTTCCCAAGGGGCGCTAAACTGCGCCCCAAAAATGAGATTCAAATACACAATTGTGTACAACCCGGGGTTTGAAAAAATTAGGGCCCACCCTGCAATTTCAGTATTTTAAAAGTTTTTACGGATAAAAAAACGGTGGTTTTTGCACCAAAGAAAATACCCAACCCGTTTAAATAGAAATTTCTGTTCCCAAATTTTAAATACAAAAGGGGGCTTTTTGAACAAAACTGGGCTGCACCCAAAGGGGGAAATAAAAGCTATTTTTAAAAAGTTATAGGATAATAAAAAGGGGGTTTTTTCAACCCTTTTAAAAAACACCCGCAATTACTAAAAAATTTTTGTATCCTAATATAAGTACAGATGGTTCTTTGAAAAAAAAATGGCCCGTGCCCAAAGGAAAACAGGGTAATTAAATTGTGTACGGAAAAAAAAGGGTGGGGGTTTTTTACCCAAAGTAAAAACATGCAATTACTAGCAATTTTTTTGGGGTTCCCTAAAATAAATAAAAAGAGGGTCTTTTTAACAAAAAATGGGCTGCGCCCAAAATTTAAAAAAAAATAATTTAAATTTTTTTTACGGATAATAAAAGGTGAGTTTTGAAACCCATGAAATACACCCGAATTACTAAAAATTTCTGGTATCGTAATATAAGTTCAAAATAGGTCTTTTGGGAAAAAAAAATTTGGGCCCGCGCCAAAAATGAAAACCCCCTTAAAAAAAATGTGTGGGATAAAAAAAAGGTGGGTTTTGCACCAATTAAAAAACAAAGCATTTACTAGAAAATTTTTTTTATCCTTAAAGTAAGTACAAAGGGGGGTTTTTGAAAAAAAAGGGTGCAGAAAATAAAAAGGGACTATTTCACCCCAGGTGCGAGGTGTGGGTGGGGAAAAATTTGGGAAAAAAAAACCCTTTCAAAAGAAAGGGTTTAAAAACAGGTCTGGGTTTCCAAATACACTTTTCCCTTTTTAAAAAGCCCTTTTTTGCCTGTCTTTCTGAAATTTTGTGTCACCCCAAACTTGGTTTGGGGGGCCCTCACACTCTGGTTTCCCCCAAAACTGCCAAACCCAAACAACAATTTTTAAAGTTGTTCTAAATAATTGTCATTTTTCATTAGGCCCTTGGGGCCCTCCTCGGAAAAAAAAGATCAATAAAAGGAGGAAAAAAATATTTATTTACTCACTGCCTGGACCCGACTTGACGGTAGTTAAAATTTCAATTTATATAAAGGGGGAAGCTGCACTTGCTGATGCCCCTCCAGCAACAGGGAAAGTCTTGTCAGATTATTTAAAAGGGTTTCATTTTAGGTTTTAGCAAAAATTTAAAACACCATGATATTGTGGAACAGAAAATTTTCTTATAACCCTTTAGGTTTTTTAAAATTTATTTTTTTGTGTTAAGGGAAAAGGGCAACAAGGGCTGCCAAGGGAAAACGTATTATGCTACATCCACATAATGCAGCCTTCCGAATTTTCTGGGGAGTGGTTTTTTTGTTGAGTTGCCAAAACCCTCATGCAAGGGCAAAATCATTAAATTTTTCCCCTTTTAGACCTTTGGGGGGACCCGTATGTATTTGGGGGCCCCCTTTTTCTTTATTTTTTTTGAGGTGCCCCTCCCTATATCACTTTGTAAACGGGGGTAGTGATGAGGGGAACAGGGAAAAAATTGGGTTCCCGTCCCAACTTCGAATTTTTAAAATGTTTGAGTTGAGTTGAAAATCAACCCCATTTTAAAAAAGTGGGAGGGAAGGGTGTTCAGGTTAAAATTTTTCACTTTACAGGGGAGGAAGCTGTTAAATTTCCCTCCTAGCAGTAAAAATGGATATTGGAACAAAATTTTTGGACAATTTTGGGTCCACCCAGTGACAGAAAAAAAACGGAGAGGCTAAAATCTTCATGCCTTACAATGGCTAACTTAAGAAGATGAGTGACAGGCTATGTCAAGCAGGGGCATAGCTATAGGAGATGCAGCAGTAGCCAGCTGCTACGGGCCCTTGCATCAATGGGGTAAATGCCCCTTTGACCACATAGTAGAGACACCGGAGTAAAATTGTCAGGCCGGTTCCTGAGGGGCGGGAGAGGCGGGGCGGATCGCCATGGGCGTCCGAGGCACAGCACTCTGCCACAGGATGGTGCGGCGTCGCCACCATGCCAGCCTCACCCGCCCAGAGGATCGTCCCGCTGCACTCTTCGCGGGTGTCTGTTTTATAACAGTCCGCGCAGAGCCAGCAGCTGCTGGTGCAGGGAGGTAGATGGGGACTGATCGGTTCCGTCCGGTCCTCCTCCCCTGTATCAACATTGCAGGGGGCGAATGGCTTTCAAAACGCGCCCCTGCTGACGCTCGAGTCCTCCTCCGGGCTGGCAGCTCTGCCGCCGAGAGATCCCTGGGAGATTCGTGACATGTAAGGCAGCGTGATGAAAGTCACTCCAGCTTACACCGCTCAGCAGCTTCACAAGCTTGAACGCGGGGACCCAAGGTCATTAATTTTTTTGTTATTTTTAAATTACTCTACAGGGGGCATCTACTGGCTGCAGGGGGGCATCTACTTGCTACAGGGTGCATCTAATGCTACAGGGGCCTCTACTGGCCTACAGGGTGCATCTACTGGACTACCAGTGGCAGCTAACGGCTTACAGGGGGCATCTACTGGCTACAAGTGGCATTTACTGGCTACAGGGGACATCTACGTGTTACAGGGGCATCTCTACTGCTACAGGGGACATCTAACTGGCTACGGGGGCATCCTACTGGCTACAAGGGGCATCTACTGCTACAGGGGATCTACTGCTACAGGGGCATCACTGGCTACAGGGGGCATCATGGCTACAGGGGCATCTACTGGCTACAGGGGCATCTACTGGCTGCAGGGGCATCAACGTGGCTACATGGCAATCTACTGGCATACAGGGGGCATCACTGGCTACAGGGGGCATCACTGGCTACCGGGGCATTATACCTGGCTACAAGGGGAGGCATCACTGGCTACAGGGGGGCATCACTGGCTACAAGGGGGGGCATCATTGGCTACAGGGGGTCATCTACAGGCTACAGAGTGGGCATCTACTGGCATACGAAGGGGATGTACTGGCTACGGGGGCATCACTGGCTAACAGGGGGCATCACTGGCCTACGAAGTGGGGGCATCAATGGCTGACAGTGGGCGATCACTGGCTACCGTGGACCAGTCACTGGCTACAAGGGTGGCAGTCACTTCGTCTACAAGGGGACATCATTTCGCTACATGATGGTGGCTATAGATGGGGAGTTGTATAGGGGATAGGAATTGTAGAGAAAGCACCTGAATAATCTTGAGGAGTCTAAGAAATATGTTATGTAAATTTTACAGTGAATAGTCAGGAGTAGTCATCATGGCGTCTGGAGAGATGGAGAAGACGGAAGAAGATGACAGAGACAATCTCTTCAGAAAACTGACTCCTGTGAGTCACAATGTAACTTTATCATTTATTATGTGGTCTGGCAGAGCCTGTGTAACACACCTGGTATCCATCTCGTATGGTCACTGTACGGCGGGTAATAATTGGTTGTAGTATAATGGTTTTTATACTTAGTAATGGTCAGTTTGTATTATCAGGGCTCACTAAATGGTGGTGATTGTGGTCATGGTGTGGTTTTATTATTCGGATCGCACTATGTGCTGGTGATATGTGGTCTTAGTGGTGCTTGGGATTCGGTTTTGTGTAGGCGGTGAGTTATTTGGTAACTGTATGACTATTATTTAGTAGTTTTATATGTAGGCAGATATTGTTGGGTACAGCTTTGTATATTTTGAGTGCTTTTTGGTTTATGGTGATGCAATGTGTCGCACTGTGGCGCCATATTTTACCGGGGGGAATGGGGGAATGCGAAATTTCTTCACCTCGCCCTGAGTGTAATTTAGCCTAGGAACTGCCCTGGTTATTGGAAATGGCAACATTGATAACTGGTCAGAAGCCGCCATTTCACTTTTTGCACTCAGGGTGGGGGGGGGGGGGTGGGGGGGGCCCAAGAACTTCAAGTTACGCCTCAACTTTGCACGCTTTGTACATGTGATATGTGTGGTGGCAGCAAGAACATCCCAACAGAGAACATTAAGGTTCAGATGGCAGGGAGTTGTTATAGGAGGTGCAGTGGTGGCAGCCGCTATGGGGCCCTGCATCCTGAGGGGGCCCAAAAGCCCCTTTGACACATAAGAAGACATCGATATTGGAAATGGCACATGGTAACTGGTAGGAGCCCCATTTCACTATTTCACCAGGCTAAAGAATTTGAATTTACCCCCTCTAAAGGGCTGGACTAATTAACCAGTCCCATGGGGGGCAGAAAGAACTTGCCAATGGGGAAATCCGATTTTCCAGTTCACAAATTAGGCAGCAATACCAGGTGGCAAAAAGAAAAGGCCAAGGGAAACTCGGGGTTCGGATAACATGGATTTAGTACATTATGCTTTTAAGTACTTATGCAAAATTATAGGTAACGCAAAATCTACAATCTACATTTCCGAAATTACAGCAGAATAAAAACCCTACTTTAGCCAAAAAAATTTTAAAAAAGGGCCCCTTAAGACCCCAGCTCTCGTTCATGCCAGCTGGCGCAAGGTATTCAATTCATAGACCCATCTTGCTTCATGTTGCAAAAGAAGCATTTCAACGTTTCTCCTTCTTTCACCAAACTTCTTTATACAGCCCATTTCAGCTCAGACAAATTATGATTATTTTCTAAAAAAGTCTAGCTAGTCCCCTTTTCCCAAAATTTTTGCTACGCCACTCTTTCTACACTCGTTTTTTATCCAGTCTAATATTGCTTCGATCTCAATTGCTTGTTTTTACACTCCTCTTTGCTGCCCACATTACGCTTTCCCCTGGGCACTTCAATAAAGATCGCATTTTTGTATCACTGTTAACGCTCCTTTAAAAGGGATATTACTTCCTTAGTTTGGATGGGGATATAGCGGGGCCCTTTTATTTTTGCACTGCAATTCTGACAATTTGTACAGGGGTAAGCCCCTTTTTTTCTGGATTTAAAACAAACCCTTTTTTTTCCTGTTTTCCCTTTATACACTTTGACTATTTGCTACCATTGTACCCCTTCATATGTGAAATAAGGTAATTTTGAAAGATTTTCCCAAACCTGCATCACCTTTAAAAACTCCAATTTTTTTTATTACTCTTTTTACATTTCCCTGTGAATTTTATAGGTACAACAAATCAAGTGGGCCTCTTTTTCTTTTTTTTGATGTCTACTGAGTAAGGAAGAACGATCTTTTTAAACCTATGTCTTGTGATATCCCTTCCATATGTATCCTGTCATATCCTCTTTCTTCAAATTTTTTAATAATTTTCTGACTCTGTTCTTGATATATTTGTTTGGTAGAACAAATTCGCCTTACTCTTGTAAGCTGACCTTTCACTATACCGTCAAATATTTTTGGCGCATGATAGCTTTTCTTGTGCAGAACGTTATTCCTCTCAGTTGGCTTGGTAAATAGGCTAGCAGAGAATCTATCAGAAACTTTCCTAACTTCGACATCGAGGTAGTGGATGACATCTTTGTCCATTGTGGCAGTGAACTCAATAAGGGGATGTATTTTGTTAATATTCTCCACAAAGGTTTCAAGTGCTTTCTCAGTACCTCTCCACAGGACAAAGATGTCATCCACATACCGATACCAGGCCATCACATTGTGGTAGCCCGGGGTCTTTGAGAGATATTGTTTTTCAAGTGCCGCCATAAACGTATTAGCGTAACTCGGCGCAACTGGCGACCCCATAGAGGTGCCTTGCGTCTGCAGGTATATTTCTTCCCCAAATCTAAAATAGTTCTTTGTTAGAACAATGTCCAACAATGTCATCAGAAAATTTATTTTTTGGTTAGTAAGTGTGGGGTCCTCTCCCAACGCCTCTCTTGCCGCCTGCATCCCTTCTCTGTGTGGTATAGAGGTAAATAACGATTTTACATCTAAGGTGCACATAATGCAACCTTCTATATCAGACAACGAGTCTAATATCTGTAAAAATTGACCTGTATCTCTTAGTGACTGTGTGTCCCTTCTTACAGCTTTCTGTAAATACGAGTCTACATATGTAGCTATTGGTTCTAACAGGGAACCTATCCCTGAAACGATAGGTCGTCCTGGTGGGTTGGTGAGAGACTTGTGTATTTTTGGAACGAGATATAGGATGGGAACCCGTGGATATTTGCATGTTAACATATCTTTAATTTTGTCAGTAATGAGTTCTTGTTCCAGAGCTTCAGTAAGAACTATCTCAATCATTTTACTATATTCTACGGTGGGATTTACATCAAGTTTTTTATACACAGTATGATCACTCAACTGTGTATCACTCAACTGTGGGCTGTACTAGAAGAAGTTAGTGTGAAAGAAGGAGAATCAGTTGAAATGCTTTTTTTGCAACATGAAGCAAGATGGCTCTATGAATTGAATACACTTGCGCCAGCTGGCATGAACGAGAGCTGGGGTCTTAGAGCCTTTTTATAAATTATATATTATTGGCTAAATTAGGTTTTTATTCTGCTGTAATTGCGGAAATGTAGATTGTAGATTTCTGCGCTTACCTATAAATAGCATAAGGTAAGCTAGCAGCGCGTGCTTTAGAAAGGGGGAGGTCCCCCGAAACGTCCCGCGCCCTGCGTCACGCCCGCCTGTCAGAATAGTATGCATCCTAAGAGGGGGTAGCCGGGCTATGCGGTCGCAGTATCGCAGTTTGGAAATGTGCATCTGAATGTTCCTGCCACCTGCTATGGATTGCCAACACCATTAAAACGCAAGTAACGAGATGTTACAGATGAATTCTTGTATGTATGGGACTTTCAATAAATGTTTGATAATTTTTGCAACATTTGAATCTGCCTGTATTGTATATGAGTACTAAATGGAAGGTTGAGGAGCCTTCATACAGCAGACAGCATTGAGTGGTGGGTAATTGAATTTATTTCTGCTACAGTGTTGAAAGAATTAACTTAGCACTATGTCAGTGGCTTTATTTTTCAAGAGCTCAGTAGCTGATACAATAGGGAGACCTTTGAAGACCAGATCAAGTTTTCTGGAATAATATGCTACTGCCATTTGTTTATTCTTATGTAATTCTGTGAAGACTCCTTGACCATGACTCTGTGTTTCATAGCAAAATAGGAAAATGGTCTTTTGTAATTGGGTATTCCAAAAGCAGGATTGAAGGTAATGTTCATTAGCTGTCAATGTGAGAGAAAAGGTTACATTCCAAAGTTCTCATACAAGAGTAACCTGTTAGGTGCTATGGCCCAAAAATATTATGGTAGTGGGAAACACTGGAATTTATCTTTGGACACCTTGCTCCCATTTTGTGCTTGGTATTTCATTAGTAAAAAGCTGTCTTCTGTTTAAGTGTCTTCAGTCTCACATCCTAGCAGTACAGCATTCACATACTGTGAAAGGATAGAAACCTGTAATCACACAAACATGCTGCAAACAACCCCATTCAGATGTATGAGGTTACAGACGTAGTCACAGTAGAGATATTAAAATATGGTCAATTTACGGCCTTCTGGAACCATGTTATGATGTGAAAATTGAGTTAGAACTTAAAGCAAGTAAAAGTTCTGATTAAGAAATTATGAAAATTGAAGCGATATGTCCCATTAGGGCTGCACCATTTTATTTGTGTATTTTGCACCAAAAAGATGTCGATGCCATATTCTCTATATAAATGAACTGCAGTACACCAAGACTAGGTGCATTATACTCCAGACACAACACATTTGAATGTGTCTAAAGTAGGCGCATCAAATATGTTAGCAATACATTATGTTATGTGTCAATCAATTATACTATGCAAGGTAGACCAGATGCCAGATTTTTGACAGGTTCATTCATTCAGGTACACTATACACTCATTAAGCGCCTTTAACTTTCCTGGGACGCCCCTTTTCGACAGTCTCCCCAAGCTTCATTTTATTGCATTTTTAAGCCTTATAAATGGGGAAAAAAATTTATTCTTTAAAAACAATGGTTGCTTTAAATTATAATTTATTTTTATTTGAAAAGATCCAATGTAAGACAGTTAAGGGGGTTTTCCCCCACCACAATAATTAGCTTTTTAAAATGTAAAAAGGTAAATGAAAACATTTCTAAATCATTGCTGTTCTGATTTTGCTTTGTTCAGGAAAAAAAGAATTTATATATGCTAGTGAACAAGATCTCTAGTTACCAACCACCCCCCTCTTATCTCTCCATTATCAACTGCAGTCACAATGGGGACTCAGAAAAACCTGTTGAAGTGTCTTACTTCCTTGTTAGCAATACATTATGTTTAATGTTGTAACAAAGCAATAAAACCAGTTTTAAGTCATTCACTTTGGAACATACTTTTGCTGTCCCTAGTCCCTTTTGTGCACGCATGTTATACAATTTGGGACCAGGTAGACAACAACTGAGGTATCGATTGAATACCAATCCAAAACAGCTGGCGCTCAACGTGGGGCCATCACACTGCGGCATTGACCCGGGACAGCCGAACCAAGTGAGCTGTGAAGCAAGTTAAGTGAAGACTATTACCAAATACATTGCTGTTCTGATTTTGCTTTGTTCAGGAGATAAAGCAGAATTTATGTACTGCTAGTGTACACAAGTTTCACTAGGTTACTGACCACCCCTCCCTCCCTCTTATCTCTCTCATTGATCCAAGCTGCTGTCAGTCAGCCCAGCCATGATGAGTCACTCCCTGCTGAGTCTTATCTCTAGCACAGGAGTTTTTTTATGTTAGGGAAATGTGGGGGTCATCTTATGTGTGACCCTGTAAGATGACTCCCACGTTACCAAGAGCCAGTCTTAACCCATTATTCTTTCAGTTACTGTTGGTTATCATTACTTTGTGGTTTTTTTCTCCCATTTGTGTCCACTGAGGAGCTCATCATATCTGAACAAAACACGTTTGAGTACTTTTTTATAGGAGTGTTGGCTATTCATTCTACTATATCCAGAGTATGAGTATGTAAAGGGTATAACAGATTGAAGGGGTTTTCTCACTACAAAGATTATCTTTCAACATGTAGGGAATGTTAAATCAAGACTTTTTCCAAATACATTAGTCTTTTGATATTACCTTGGTCAGGAGATAAGGGAAATTTTATCTGCTCTGGGTGCACACCGGTTTCTCTGGTTACCGTCCTACTTTCCCTTTCTGATTAGACAGAGATCAGGGAGTGATGTTGCCGCAGGAAAGACTGCAGCTTGAGAACAGTGTGTTATCTCTAACAAACAAGGGAGATGAATTACTTCTGATTGTTTACTGTGAGCTCGGAAGCTCTCTACTCTATAGATTACATCTCCTGCAGTCATGTCAGTGCAATTAGAGGAGCTGGGAACATGGTGCTCATATACTAATTATTGCTATAGAATCACCCAAAGCTTAACCAGGAAGAATGAGGAAGTGTGTCTCTGAAGCTGCATTTGGCTTTTGAGAAACAGCATGGTGAGACACTTTTCAGGCCAAATGGCCCACTAAGCGCTTTAATAGGGTACATTGAAAATGAACATTACAGACATTTTACCTATTGCAATCCCTGGGTATTTACAAGTGCCTGGATTGGCATTCTGATATATTTGAAGACTGATGTGTGCTGACCACTTTGGTGAGTCTATCTTGTATATTTTATTCAGTAATATTAAAATTTATGATATAATTTGGTATATTTTTTAATTTTAGATACATTTTGAAATTCCAGGATTTACAGTAAGTTATTCCTTTTCTAAACTTTAAGTGAATTTACTTGCATTTGTCTCGCTAAATTATTTTTGGAATTTAAATCTGGTCTGACCAATATTATATAACATTTAGGGAGAAAAATGCAACCTAAAATACCAACACTTGAAGATATGATAGCAAATATTTCCACAAGAACAGTGTTTTTTCCAGTTACACTCAGATAGGCTGGGATAAACGCCACCCAGACACTGCAAACAACCAACATGCTGAAAGTGATGTTTTTAGCCTCGTTGAAACTATCTGGTAAATTTCTTGCTAAGAACGCGACAATAAAACTAATGAATGCAAGTAGTCCAAGATAGCCAAGGAGCAAGGAAAAGGCCAGCACTGACCCTTCATTACACTGGAATATTATCTTGGTTCGATATAAGTGTGTTTCCTTTTCAGGAAATGGAGGAGAAGTAGATAACCAAATGATGCTAAGTAAAACCTGAAGAAATGAGCAGCAGACGACAATACAGTTTGTAATTTTCACACCAATAAATTTCCTCCAGGAACTTCCAGGTTTGGTGGCTTTGAAGGCCATGTAGACCATGGTGGTTTTAGCCAGAATGGAAGAGATAGCTATGGAAAAGATGATCCCAAAGGAAGTCTGACGAAGCATACAGGTGACATGTGTAGGACGACCCAGAAACAAAAATACACAGAGGAAATTCAACATGATGGAAACCAGGAGAATGAAGCTTAGGATTTGGTTATTTGCCCGGACCACTGGAGTATCTCGGAATAGAATGAAGACACCCAAGATTATAGAGGTTGTAACAAAACAAAATAGACATGTGATGGAGACAGCAATAACTGCTGGGTCATGATGATTGTAGGACAAATATTCTATAGGTTTCTGTTCACACTGTTTCATGTGATTTGGCCATTGATCTTTTGGACACTCTTCACATAATACACTGTCTGTAGAAATGGAAAATGTTAATGGTATATATAACATTGATTTACTGTAGTTTTTTAGTTCAGTCATATTAATCTGTTGACGGCCGCCCACTGTTGAGCATTTCAGGTCGTTCGTCTACAGCGATGTGTTTTGACGTCGCTGCAGACATCGGGATTTGCCGCAGCAGCGCTGAGAACAGGGTTGTACTGAAAACTCTGCTCCAAGGTGCTTAATCCATTGATTGCTATGGTCAGTGACCACAACATAATCAAAGGACTTTCCCCTACTCTGTCAGGTGATCGGGACTCCCATTGACCCGAAATAGACCGGGGAATGGCTGCACAATCAGCACTGGGAACCTAGAGTAAACCCAGGGCTGTCTGTGTAACAAGTCAGCAATCAGGGCACACTGTGTGCTGCCCTGAATGCTGCCTGTGTCAAACTGACACAGATTTTAATGTATTAGCATATATGAATATGCTAATACATTTGTAAGTGTAAACAAATATGTAAAACAGTTATTCCTTCATGGGATTAAAAAAAAAAAGGAAAAAGTTATAAAAAAGCGTAGAAAAAATAAATAATAAAATAAAAATAAATATTTAATCAAAAATAATTGTGCCTACATTACACACACCAAAAAAAAAACAACACATGTTAGGTATCCACACGACCATAATAACCTGTAGATTTAATATAACAAGTTATTAAGTATGAAATATGGATGGTGTAAAAAAAATGTAAAAAGCAAAAAAAAAAATTCTGCAAAAATTTATAAGTGAACTTAAACTATTCCCCCCAAAAATTCAATTTCTATGAATAAAAGAAGGCCGCCTTCAACTGAGTCATTGAAAAAACAAAAAAGTTACGACTGTTGAAACGCATGGGCAAAACTAAAATGTCCACTGTTTCATTAAAGGAGTTTTTTTTCACAAATAAAATTGACTGTAATTGTAAATGAAATAACAAACATGTTTCATCCTCATTCATTATTTACTGCACTGTTTTTTGATTTTAGCTGCGTCCATTAGTATTTCGATTGTTTACAGCTATCTCCATGGATTATGACCCGGGCTGAACTACAGTTTTGTAACCCTGCTCAGACATTCACCTTCAGTGCACTAATCTGAGGTTTCAAACCCTAGTGCTGTCATATCTGCTCACATCTCAGTACTCCTTGTAATTAGTCAAACAGTGCAAATAAATGAATAAGAGAAACCTCATGAGGATATATGTGTAAAGAGTAAAATCCACGTATTTGTTCCTACAGGGATGTTGAAACCTGGACCCTTGTGTTCCCCACGGCAAAACTTTACTCTCACTACTCAAATGTTTACATAAAAACCTTTTTCCCTTGGACTAAGAGAGAAAGGCTGGTGATGTCACGTAGCTGAGTTAACATATATATAATTCAAAAAATACAACTGCCCCTTCTGACACACGACTGAAGAGCTGATGAAGTGTCATGAAATGAAATCGTGGAAGTTTAAATAACTTTTTTCAGTGTTCGGTTTAAGATAAATTGAAATTCGTGACAAGATTTTGAAAAAAATCATCTTAATAAGCCTAGGAACAAATAATTCAATTCATTTCTATAATGAGCCTACGATATTTTATCAATTCATTTGATTAACCCAAGCTGTGTGCACATTATTTTTGCAACCTTGCTCTTCCCCTTTTATGTAACAGAAGATCTTATAAGAAAAAAAAAAGTTTAAATGTCTAAAATTAGCAAATGAACACTAAACAAAAGTGTTATTCTGGGTTCCCTTTTTCACTTTGGCTGTTTTGACATACAATTTGTATAGTCCCAGGTGATCATGGTGACTTTGGGGATTAGTTTTCAGCTTTATGTACATTTTGTCTGATTTTGTTTTTACTTCTTTAGAGTATAATTCCCTACGTGGTAATACAATACCTCTGAAGGACACTATCTAATTTTCTTTACAATTTTTGTATTTTGCAGTTCTACATTGTAACAGTGGCATCTAGAGACTTTACTTGCTAATTTAGTGCAAACGGCTGATTTACAATTACTTTTTGGTTTTTACCTAGAAACATTTTTCCTTACATGAAACTGAGAGCATCAACATTATTGCTTTACATATCAAAAAATTGGACGTATTTTTCCTAAGAGTCAAAGTGAGTGAGCCATTTTTACCTGTCTCCTTGGATGTTTCTCCCTCTGGGCACTCTAAACATTCATAGCAGCATTTATGTACTCCATTTCCTAAAACTTTTCGGTAGCCAGGAGGACAAGGAGCAGAACAGGTAGATACTGGAATCTGACAAGATAAATATAATAGTAATAAATAATATAATACCTAGAGAAAGCTACAGTAAATGAATTGCACAGCTATGTCTACCTTCACAACTATTGATTTTATTGTCCAAATGCATCTAAATGAGAAATAATTAGAGATGGGCGAATTGATTCTAACGAAGTGGAATTCGTTTAGAATTTCAGGAAAACTTCGGTTCGGAACGAAGTCGAACTGTGCGGTACTTCGTGTGAACGAAGTGTGATTTTGATTGATAAAATGGCTGCGAGCACATGGCGTTACATGGGGCAAAGAACTCTGGGAGGAAGAAGGGCATAGCCTGCATGACATATGCAGAGATGAAGCCAATCAGAACCGGCGGATTCTGTGACGTCACCGAACATATAAAGCCGGCACGACACTGGGAGCTCATACCGCTCTCACTGTACTGATTAGGGAAGGTGCTGTCGCGGGTGCTTATGAAAACGATACTAAAGAACTCATTTTTATATAACGATTTTTGGGGGTGTCTCGCTTGTCTCAAGACTGCTTCTCTTAACGTTCTATTTCTGATTTTGTGGGGTATTATCTGAAGTCCCTTCGTTCATTTCAGCGCATATACAATTTTAATGCTATCTGCTCACAGCACATTTGAATATTCAAGGGTGATCTAACCCTTTTCCCCTGTGTTTTAAATTTAAAAAAAAAGTGTTTTTACAATACAAATCCCACTTCTTTTTTTGGCTGCTCAATTTTTTTGCGCAATTTACACCCGGGGGTTTAATTTAAGGGCGTTTTTCTGCTGTTTTTGGTGACTAAAAGAAACCTTTTAAATTTCAATCCCAAAAAAATTTTAACTTTTTTCCTGTACAAAAATTCACAAGTGAATGTTAAATAAAAGTTTTTCCTCTTTTTGGTGTTTTCAAAATACACGCCATTTTTAAACACCTACAAAGCTCGTATTTTTTGGGTTTTCTCAATTTTTTTGCGCAATTTACCCCCGGGGGGTTTAATTAAGGTTGTTTCTGTTTGTTGCGGTGACAAAAAAAACCGTTTAATTCACCGCCAAAAAAAACATATTTCCTGTAGCAAAAATTCACAAGCAAAGGTTAATTAAAATTTTTTCCCCCTTTTTTTGTTAGTGTAAAAATCACCCTTTGTAACACCACAAAGCTCATTTTTTTGGCTGCTAAATTTCCCTTTTTGCGCAATTTACACCCAAGGGGTTAACTAAGTATTTTTGGCAGTTGTACTCAGAAAAAAAAACTTGTTTTTCACCGCCACAGAAAAATTTTCTGTAGCATAATTCATATCCAAAGGGTTTAAATTAAGCCTTTTTGGTGCTTTTATTTTTCAGTAAAATACCCGATTTTTTTAACGGCCCCTACAAGTCAATTTTTTCCTGCCCTTTTTGGGGAGCGCAATTTATATAAAAGGGGTTCCCCAAGCTTGCTACTGGGTTCATTTTGATTTAAAAACAGGGTGTGTATTTATCAAAATACAGATATCTTCATCCCAAAAGGGTCTGTACATTTTTGAACAAAAAGTAGTCAGACAGAAAGGGGGCAGGCTCTTCAAACCCGCGAGTGGGATTTGGCCCCAAACATTTTTCCCGGAGGGAGGGCCCGGGGGCGGGAGCACAGCAAGGGGACGCCCCAGCAGGGTCCCCTTTGGTGACCACAACTGCCGCTGTTATCTAGCGGCCGTGTACTGGGGCCCACAACCCAAGGGTTATTTATTTGTTTACTATCATTTCCCCCCCTTTTCCCCCCAGCAGTTACTTGCAGCGAAAAAATGGGGCCCCAAAACCCCTGTTCCTTTCAGTAGGGGGCAAAGTAAAGATGTGGGAAAAGTGGGCCAAAGGGGGTTTATTTGTGAGGGGTCAGCCTCCCGCATACCAAGACCGGTGAAAGAACAGCAGGGGACATGAAACACAAATAGTGATGATGTTTGCCGACCCGGGAATTGGGGGTTTGGAGAAGCAAGGGCTTCATCATTTTTCCCGGAGAAGGGGGCAAACAGCTTTCGCGCAGGCAGTGGCCCAGCCAACTCGTGGGTTGTGGGGCCGTTGGTCAGCAGGTAGCAGCAGTGTGAGGTCCGGAGCCAAGCGGCCACGGGGTAATAACCCGCTTCGCAGGTCCAAGAAGTAGCGGCACAGGGGCTCAGCGAGGCAGCGGCGGTAGTAGTAACTCAGTGCGGAGCGTTGGGCATAAAAATCAGCTACTCAGCGGTGTGGCAGTTCTTTGCTAAGACACCGAGGAGCCGAATATGGGTATATGTAGAATCTGTGGGCAGAAATTTGAACCCGTGGCCAGGGAGCTAACTTTGGGCACCAAGACCTGCGTCAACACATGCAGTGTCCCCATCTGGTGGCCTGGGAGAAACGTGGCTCAGATGTGGTGGTCCACCCTGCCGCCGCAGCAGCAGCAGCGCCCATGGCACGCATGCCATTGCAGCCAGTCAAGGCTCCACCCCTCTGCAGAAGGGAGCTGTTTCTCTTTGAACATCACTCCCCGGTCCAGAAGCTCCTGCTCCTCGCTACTCATGGGGCCAGCAGTCGTTCAGCGAGGCATTGCAAAGAGACAACAGTATGCGTCCAACCATCCTAAGGTGCAGCAGCTGACTGCTCCTGTTCCAAGTTGTTGGTACTGCAGTCCCTCCCTTTTCCCAAAAGGTGGACTCTGCACCGTTCAAAAAGAACTAATGGCTTGTGCCCGGAGCCTAGATGGAGAGTTCCAAGCCGTTATTTCTTTTCCCAAAAAAGGGAGTACCAGCACTTCATAAATATGTAGAGCAGAAAGTGGGCCAGTCCTTGAGCTTATCGGTTTGTTCCAAGGTGCACGGAAGCGCGGACGTCTGGAGTGTAAATACGGTCAGGGGCCCGTACATGTCCTTTACGGCCCACTGGGTGAATGTGCTTCCAGCCCAGGCACACCAACAACTTGGACAGGAGACGCCGCTTTCTCCTCCACGTTGTCAAACTGCGGCTCCTGCCCAATGTCCCCCCTCCTCCTCCTCCACCACCCCACCATCTCAGCCTCCACAAGTACTGCTCCATCATACCACATAGTAGAGCACAGCGGTGTCAGCAGTTCTACACCTGGCTTGCCCCGGCAAACGAAAATCACACAGGGAGGAACTGCTCCACGTCATGCAGCAAAAAAATCGATGTGTAGCTTTCTCCGCGCCAACTGCAAATCGGAACCATGGTGACAGACAATGGGAGTAACATGGTGTCCGCACTGCACCGAGGAGGGATGGTCCATGCGCCCTGCATGGCGCATGTGTTCAATCTGGTTTTAAAAAAGATTCTGAAAATGGCCAGGAAACTGTGCATGCACTTCATCCATTCGTACAAAGCCAGGAACACCCTCCTCAAATTGAAAGCGGAGAACGGCCTCCCCCAACACTTCTGATATGCATTTTTTCCACCAGTTGAAATTCCAGCCTGCACATGTTGGCCCGACTGTATGAACAGAGAAAGGGCCCTTAACGATTTTTTTGATGATCCAGGCAGACAGGAGAAATCCCCTGTGTAACTTTGATGTCAGCCAGTGGCAGCTCATGCGTGACAACTCCCCTTTTGTTGGGGCCTTTGGGGGGGAGGCAAACATTTTTTTGGGTCAGTCGCCGGGCCCTGGGGAAATGAATAATGCATTCCACGGCTTCTTTCCTGGAAAGATGCTAAAAAATTTTGCCCTGGGCGGGGGAAAGGGAGTGGGGCGACTACTTCCCCACGGCCACATGGCCCGGGTGGGGACTGAAAAATGGGGAGGGGGAAAGGACATTGGGAAAGAAGCATTGTCGGGTTTGAAATGAAGGGGAATTTTCTACCCGGGGTGACAAAGAGGAGGGGGCGGGCAGCTGGAGGAGGTAGATGGAATGGGAAGACGGGGCAGAGCCCCCGCAAGCCCCGGGGATTATACAGGGGAATGGAGGAGGGAGCCCCTTGGGGGGCCACTTGGCAGATGGCCCACAGCATGCTGATTTGCCTGGTAGTGACAGCCGAATAGTAAAGCATCCCGCAGAGGGTTGCTTTTGCTCTCCCCCCCCCCTTTTGGGGAACCCTCGTCCCCGGTCCAAAAGGGGAACCCTTTTTTCCCCAAAGTTTACGGGAAGGGAGGACAAACTAAAAATACTATGGGGGGAAACCCTTCCGTAACCCATTGGCCGTCCTATGGGGGCCAACGCCCCTCCTTAAAAGGGTTTCTGACCGGGGGGTTCTTCAGCGTTTCAGGGTTCCCCTCCCCCGGGGGCCGGTTGCTGTGGGAAGGTGGGGGGGAAGGAGCAGCCCAAGTCCATCAGCAGAAAAACCTAATTTCTGGAGTCGTGATGAGCAGTTCCTTCACCCCCAAAGGAGGGGGGCCCATCCCCAAAACAGCAGCGGGACTGGGCAGCCCCTAAACCCAACAGGTGGGGGGCCTCTTGGCCCAACACTCTGCCCCCCCCATTTAAAGAAGAACCCTGGACGGGGGGGGGGGGGCACCCAAACTGGATGTGGGGGCCGCAATTCCCAAATTTTGCATTTGGAGAAGCTGCCCTCCCCGGCCAGTTGGGGCTCAAAAGGGGTGTTAAAGTGGGGGGGGGGAAATCTTTTTCCCCAAGGGAAAAACCCCCGGCTTGTAAAGGGAAATTGGAACATTTGCCCCTTGTCAAGATAAATTTCAGGCGTGGATGGGCCAGGATTTCCACACCAATCCCTTAGGCGCAGATACATCGCCATGACCCTCAAAAAACCCTTTTGAAAAAGTCTGGGTTAAAATTTACCTGCCTCACCCACAATTCTAAAGCCGCCCCCGCCTGATGCCACACATCTGCTGACAGTTTTCCCCATCGCCCCCAACCATCTTTCCCAGGGACGGGTTTTTAAAAAATTGCCCACCCCCCTCCACACTCTGTCATTGGGCCCACTTTATGCCTCATTCTGCTTTTGCGGGACCCGTGCATCCACACTGTGTCTTTGGGGCCACTTTTGGGGACCCTTTCTTTTCCCCCTTCCGCCGTCACCTCCACTCTCTGTCATTGGCCACTCCGGGCCCTTTACTCCAGTTTTTGCCCCCTTTCCAG
This sequence comes from Phyllomedusa bahiana, assembly GCA_025379985.1. Classification (NCBI taxonomy): domain Eukaryota; kingdom Metazoa; phylum Chordata; class Amphibia; order Anura; family Hylidae; genus Phyllomedusa; species Phyllomedusa bahiana. The sequence continues at coordinate 26,684 of JAODAL010045522.1, forward strand.
AATGTCACTGTGCCATTTGTCGCCCTCAGCTGCTGCCACCGTCCCCCATCCTCTTCCTCTGTTCCATTTTTTGCCACCCCTTTTTGGCCCCTTTACTTTTTTTTAATTTTTTTTTTTTTTGTTTTTCCCCCCCTCCAAAATGTCTTTTTGTGCCACTTCTGACCTCATTGCTGCTGCCGTCCCCCACCTTTTATTGTCCCCTTGTGGCCTACTCCGGGTTTTTGCCACCCCAAAATGTCATTATGCCACCCTGACCTCAGGCTGCTGCTCCCCGTCCCCCTTTTTTCCAGTCTCTTTTTTTATTGTGTCCAAAAGCTCTGTGGGCCTTTTTAACCCCCCCGTTTTTGAAACCGGGGCCAAATTTTTTGCCCCCAAAAAATTTTGTGCCCACTGCCTGACCTCGCTCCCTTTGCTGCCTTTTCCTCCACACTGTGTCATTGTGCCACTTGGTTGGCCTAATTTTTTCCCTTTGTTTTTTGCCAACCTCCAAATTTTCTTTGGGGGGCACCCCCCGGGACCTAAAATGCTGTTCCCGGTGGCTGCTGTTCCGTAACCTCCACACTTTGTCATTGGCCACTTGTGGCCTATTCTTTTTTTTCCACCTCCAGAATGCCCATTGTGCCCTTTTGACCTCATGTTGTGCTGGGGCTGCTGCCGTGCCCCCCAAAATTTGTCATTGGGGCCACTCTGGGGCCTTATTTCTTTTGCCACCTCCAGAATTTCTTTGTCCCTTTTTGCCCTACCTCTTTGCGCTGCGGGGCCGTTAAACCTCCCACTGTTTTTTTTGGGCCCTTCTGGGGCCCCTATCCTTTTTTTGCACCTTTCCATTTTTCCATGTTCCCCACTCTCTCCTTAACCCCCTTTGCGTTTCCCCGGGGCCTTCCCCCCAAAAACCACCCAAAACTTTTTGTCATTGTGCCACTCTGTGGCCTACTCCTTTTTTTGCCCACCTCCAAATGCCCTTTGTCCCAACGGCTGCCCTTTTTCATGCTGCTGGGGCCCCCGTCCCCCTTCCAAACCCCTTGGGCCCCCCATTTTTGGGCCACCCCCTTTTTGGCCACTCTTGTTATTTTCCCCCTCCAAAGGGCTTTGTGCCCGTCTGCCTTTTTCCATGCTTGAATGCTGTTGGTTTCCCTGCCTTTCCCTTTCCACACTTGCCCATTGTGCCATTTCTGTGGCCTATTCCTTTTTCCCCCCCCAGAATTCATTGGGGGGCCCCCTTGTTTTGGGGTACCCCCATTGGTTTGGCCTTGGGCCTTTTTTCCCCTTTGAGGCCTGCCCTTGGGACCTCCACACGTTAAATTGTGCCCTCTTTTGGCCTACTCCTTTTTTTTGCCAAACCTCCAGAATTTCATTGTCCACGTCAGGAAAAACAGGGGGGGGGGGGGAGGGGGGGGGGGGTGGGGGGGGGGGGGGGGGGGGGGGGGGGGGTTTTGGGGGGGGGGGGGTTTGCATATTTGAAACATGGGAAAAACGTTTACGCACCTGCAGGGGTCTTGCAGCCGGAAATAGCTGGTTTTTTTAAAGCGATTTTGTCCCCAAGTAATTCGGGAAAAAAAAAAAAAAATTAAAAAAATTTTTTTTCGGGAAATTCGGGAAAAATGACCGAAACCCAATTTTTGAGAAAATTTTGCCCAACTCTAGAAATAATAACAATTTTATATATAAAAATTTTATATATATATTTTTATAATTTTAAAATATATATATATATATATAATATTATAAATATAATATTATATACTATATTTTATATATATTTTTATAATATATATTTTTATATTTTTTATATATATAATATATATAAATAAATATATAATTTTTATAATTTTAATTTTAATTTATATATATATATATACATATTTATTATAAATTAAATTTTTTCACATTTTTAAAAACCACCCCCCTTTTGCAAAGTTTCCGGGCGACAAACCCATTGGCATCCCCTTAAAAAATCCCGCTGGGTGGTTTTTGGGGGGAAATCCCCTAGTTTCCCTGGCCCCCTTTTTTCAAAAAACCCCCCTTGGGCCCGGCTCCTGGCCATCCTTTTCAAAACCTTTTTTCCGGGGGGTGGCAGGTTTGAGTTCCATTTTCCCTTCCCCCGTTCCCTGGGGGGCCAAACCTGAAAAACCGCACAAAAAGGGGGGCTCCCAGGGAACAGGGGGGTGGCCCCTCCCACTGGATTAAAAAAAACTGGGGCCAAATTTTTTCTGGGAAAATTCCTGTGATTTTTCCCTGGCTTCATTTTAAAAACTCCCTTCCCTTCCTTTTTAAGGTCAATGGGGTTTGGGGGGTTCCCCCTTTTGGGGAAATTTTTCTTGGAACTTCTTGGGCCCCGGGGAAAAAACTCGTTTAACCCTTTTTCCCACTGGGTCCTGGGGAAACCCCTTTTTTGCTGGTGGACCTTAAAATGGCCAGGTTTTTTTAAAAATTTTTAAAATTAAACCTTCCCTAACCCCTTGGGGCGCTGCCCAGGGCTCCCCAAAAACCGCTTTATCCGGCAAATTCATGCCCTGGTCACCCTTACCCGTCCCCTCCTTTACTGCCACCCTGCGGGTTGGCCCTTTTCCCCCGGTTCCTGGGCCAACCGGCACAGGTCCCCTTTCATTGGGTACCCACCTGAATTTAAAAAACAGGCCCGGGTTTTTTTTCCCGGGTATCCCCCAAAAGGAAACCCCCCCGTTTAGGCCTTTTTGGTTATTTTAAAACCCCTTTTTAATTTAAATTTTGGTTTAAGAATTTCCTATTTTTTTCTGGGGGTTTCCACAAAAGTTTAAAATTTTCCCAAAAATCCTTTTTTCCCGAAATGGGAAATGCATACTGAATATCCAAACCCGGGAATGGGTGAAACCCCTTTAGGCCCCTGTCTGTTTCCTTTTTCCGGCACCTTAAAAAGGCCCTATTTGGAAATGAATTTTTTCGGGGGGTAATTTAGTCATTAAAAACATATTTAAAAAAACCACAATCAGATTTTCAATATCTCTTGTAGTTCAAAAGTCATTAATACAGAAATTGTTACATAGTTTTCATTTTGTTAGTATGGGTTTAAAGAAGAAGGTTTTCCATCAAAATTTAACCCAAGGGGGGGGAAAATGTGGGTGAAGGGAGAGAGACAAGGACAGCCTTTAACCCCTGGTTTTTTTTCCCGGGAAACCCCCAAGGCAAGAAAACCCTTTTTCTTCCCTGGAGACCATATCTTGACCCCAGAGCCCCCACCAGCCAGGGTCCAGAATTTTTTCATAGCTATATCATTAATATTCTTTTGTTCCCGGTTTTGGGGATTTTAAGCCTTTCTTGAAACTCTCAAAGTTCCTGCTGTGGACCAGCTCCCCCAGGTTTGGGTATTCCACGATTCACAGTTCTCCCCCAGTGAAAGAACGCTTTTTTCCCCTGGGATTGAATCCCTTTTTTTTCTTAAAGGGCTTTTGAGGGGGGCCCTTTACTTTAAATTTAAATTTTTCCCCCTACTTTTTTTAGGACCATTTTTTAAATTTATATAAATTAATCATGTCCCCCCAAACTGTCTTTTCTCAAACTAAATAAATTTCCCAATTTTAAATAACCTCTCCTCATAACTAAAAATGCTTTCATTTCCTTATAAGTTTGGTTGCTCATCTTTGAACCCCCTCTAGCTCCATTACATCACTTCTATAAACTGGGGCCCAGAACTGAACAGCATATTCTAAGTGAGGTCGCATCAATGCTTTGTACACGGTAGAATTTTATCCTTGTCCCGCGAGTCCAGGCTTCTTTTAATACACGCCAATATCTTACTTGCCCTAGAGGCAGCTGATCGACATTGCATGCTGTTCTGTAATCTACAATTTACAAGAACGCCTAAATCTTTCTCAACAAGTGATTCTCAAAGCATTTCTACCCATAGTACATATGATGCCTGTAGATTATTTCTACCCAGATGCAGAACCTTACATCTACCCAGATGCAGAACCTGCATAGCATGGTGTCATCCGTGCTATTGATCCCTTCCACTATATCATTAATAAATACATTAAATAAGAGAGGACATAATACTGAGCCCTGCGGCCACCCACTCCAACCGGGGACCACTCAGATAGAGTCATTTACCACCACTCTCGGAGTAAGATCCAGCAGCCAGTTTTTAATCCAATTACACACTGTTATGTCTAACCTAATGGATTCTAATTTACCTAACAAACGCTTATGCGGGACAGTGTCAAATGCCTATGCAAAGTCTAAAAACACAATATCCACAACTGCCCCGCTGTCCAGACTTCTACTCACCTCTTCATAAAAACAGACTAGATTGGTCTGACATCTTCTGTCCTTAGTAAATCCATGCTGGCAATCACTAATAATATTGTATTTGTCAACATACTCCTGTATATAGTCCCTTATGAGCCCCTCAAACATTTTTTCCCCAACAGATGTTAAACTTACTGGTCTATAATTACCTGGGCAAGACTTGGAACCTTTTTTGAAGATGGGAACTATATTTGCGTTGCGCAAGTCTCCTGGTACTATATGAGTCACCAGGGAATCTCTAAATATCATGTACAGGGGCACAGAGATAACCGAGCTGAGCTCTTTAAGAACTCTTGGGTGAATGCCATCGGGGCCTGGAGCCTTGTTCACATTCAGTTTATTTAACTTGGCTTTGACTTTTTCTACACGGAGCCAATTAATTATAGCAGATGATGTATTTACAGTACTGGTGTTGTGGATGGGAACAAAGGTTATATATGTGTGATCCTTTGTGTCTCAATTTTAATGTATTAGTTAGTATATACCTCACATTATATATATATATATATATATATATATATATATATATATATATATATATATATATATATATACATAATAGGCACGTATTTTTATAGTACAGCATGTAAAAGCTGTATGTATATCTTTTGTCATTAAAGTGTTAAACAAAATGGCCGTCTGTAGTAGTTTGTATAGGTCGTCGTGTAATCCAAAGATGGCGCCTAGTCAGAAGTTACACCCTGGTGTTTCAGACATTCCTGAAGCTGTGAGGAGTGGTCCATAGATAAGGATGCCAATAGACCTCCAGCAGGTTTCATGTGATGCTTTTATCACCTAATTTGCAAAGAGGTATAAAAAAAACCCCATTTTTGAATAAAATCAGAAACATTTCATGCAGAAGGTGTTGTGATGTTCTTTCTCGTGACCCT
>JAODAL010045523.1:0-31856 GCA_025379985.1 Phyllomedusa bahiana
TGCACGGGGACTGTGGGAAAAATTTGTCTTTTGTATAGAGAATCTGCTAGTTGTAATGTGATTTTTTGAAAAATTACACAACGCTGCCAGGAAATTTACGTAAAGAAGCTCCAGCACTCGTGCTCGGGTTTGGATAGAAAAAAATCTTTAAAAATACACTTTATTGTTTAACAGTTTTTTAAAAAAACAAATAAAAAAACTGCTATGTTCCGGCGTTTCGAGCTATCCCCAGGTTTAATCGTAACAATTTTAAACAGACTAAAAATAGTACTTATCACATGTTATTAGTTAATTAATATAAATGAAGTTTAACCATTGACTGACGAATTTTAAAAAAGAAAAAAAAAAGAAAAGGAGAGGAAAAAAACAAAAGGACAAAAAGCAGCAACATTTTATTTTTAAAGTACATCAAATCGAACGAAAAAATTTAGACCTTTGGGTAAAGAGTTTTTTAAGCGAGAAAACAGAATCCCTTTGTGGTGAGGGGTTTTCCAAACCCACCCCTTTGAGGTTTTGTACAATTTTAATAGCTTAACTTTAACATAAGTTACCCAAGTTACATTAAAAAAAGCCGGATGCCCGATAGGGCCCTAGATTGATGTGTTTCATATCTAAATTGTTCCCTAATCCGGTGTGTAAATTTTGGCTTTGTTGGGGATTCCATATACGATACAGCACTCCCACAAAAATCATTATTAAAAGTGAGGGTATGGGGAGTTCATGAAAGATGTAATGGATTGTTTTACCCGTAGAAACGATGAAAAAATATCACTTCGACCAGTGGCTAACCCGGGGGTAGGGGGTAGCCGTTGCTAGGGGCCCCTGCGCTTAGGGGGGCCCCCGGGGGGGCTGCTACCCCGCGTCCGCTACCCCGGGAATCCCCCTGGGCCCCCGGCAGTGAACTTAAACAGTTCACGCGGCGGGGGGGGCTGCGGGGGCCCCGCCCTACCCCTTTTGAACGCCCGGGCCCCCCGGCCCGACGTTTAGAGGCAGGCTGTCGGTAGAGCAGGCGGGCGCCGGGTCGCCCGCTCTGTTTTTCCCCCTGCGGGCTCTGTGGTCCGTGGGGCGGCCGGGGGAAATAATCACCGCGCCCCCCCGCGCGAGCGCTAGGCCGGAGAGCAGACCGGAGCGGCCGCTTTTGGGGAGGGGTGGACCGAGGTAAGTAAAGGGGTTTCTTATTTTACCCACCCCATTGCCCGCCTATAGCCCCCCCCTATCCTGCCTATCCCCCCATTGCCTACCCTTTGCCCCCCCATCCTACCTATAGCCCCCCTATTAATTTTGCCCCCCTTTTTCCCCTTTTCCCCCCCTTCCCACCTTACCCCCCCTATGCTTTTCCCATACCCCCCAATTTCCCACTATAGCCCCCCATTATTATAAATACCTACCTATACCCCCCCAAAAGCCTCCTATACCCCCCATATGCCCGCCCTCCCCATTGCCCGTATACCCCATTGCTGCCTATACCCCCATTGCCTCCATAGCCCCCATTTGCCTGCCTATAGCCCCCATAGCCTGCCCTATACACCCCCATAGCCCGCCTGCCTATCAGCCCCCCGTATGCCTGCCTGCCGCCTATACAGCCCCTTATGCCCTGCCTGCCCCATACAGCCCCCTATATGCTGCCCTGCCTATCAGCCCCCTATATGCCTTGCCTGCCCATACGCCCCCTATATGCTGCCCCTTTGCCCCCCTTTTGGTTAACAGCCCCCTTTTATGCCTGCCTGCCTATAAGCCCCATATTGCATGCCTGCCGCTATACAAGCCCCCTAATGCCTCCTGTATACCCCCACAAGCCCGGCCTACTTTTTATGGGGGCCCTTTTAGCTACCTAAACCCACCCTTTTGGCCCCATAGCCCCAACCCAACCCTTTTCTACCTGTAGGCTCCCTATGCTACCTAAAACCCTGCCCCCTATATGGGGACTAAATTTGGCTACCCTTTTAAAAACCTTTCCTATTTGGGGCCCCATATATCCTATCTAACCCCGCCTGCCAAATCACCCATTAGCCTGGGGGGCAGGTGTGGAAAAGTCAGGATTCTAAGTATTTGTGTTAAATCTGCAGGGGACAAAATGGTCGGGAGATGTCTCTATGGGGGACTGGACCGGATGCGAAAAAAAGAGAAAGTCAACGAACTGGGGCAAGAAACTCCCTGTAGTAAAGATGTAACTGCCTGTAAACCCCTTATATGTCTGCAAGGGGCTGTGTACATGCTTTCCACTTTTTGGTACTGTAAAGGGGGAATATACAGTCTGCAGAGCCCGTGTACATGTATTACACATAGGTACTTTTTGGAGGTAATATACAGCTGCAGAGCCTGTGTACACTTTTACCTATATGGTCATGTTGGAGGTAAATTCATCTGCAGGCCTGTGTACATTTGGGGTCTACCATTAAATTGGGGCACTGTATGGAGGGTTTTTAGTCTGCGGCCTGTACATTGGGATTACCATATATGGTCTTTTTATTTTTATATTTTTTTTTTTAACTTTTTTGGTCTTTTTTGGGCAGTCGTAAAAGTGTAGGGATTATTCATTCAGTGGTGGAATTTGTGGCGGTTTGGCGGTATAATGGTCCTTATGTTTAAAAGCGTTTTGGTAATTGGTTTTTATAGTGGGGTTTGTTGGGAAGGTTTTTGGGGCGAGTTGGGGGGGTTTTGCCCCCCGTTTTATCTCTTTTCTAACAGTGTCCTGGTACATGGTTGGTAGGGGGGGGGGGGGCCCTATCCAAAAGTTTGCTATGGGGCCTGGTCCCCTAGTTCGGCCCCCCTTCGACATATACTTACATAAACACATCTCGGTTTTCCACACTTAAAGGAGCCCTTGAAATTAAGCCCTCTGTTGTTAACTTTTAAAAGTGTCCGAGTATAAACTTGGTGAGTTCTATCTCCTATTTTTCTGGCCGGGTTGACACAAACCTACACCCTTTCTCCAGAATTTACGAAATTTGTTGGGAAATCAAGATTAAGCATGGGAAGATGTTTTCTAATGATGGTGGATATGTTCTGAAATTGGCGACTAAACGTGGTAACAAAACTCACATTATATGAATTATCTGCTTTACCTTTACTGCCATGTAATAAATCTCTCCTAGATATTTTATCCGTTTTTATTTATGGCACGATATATAGTGCTATTTTTGTATTCCTTTGTTTAAGTCTCTCACTAATGTTTCGTTTTTCAACATCAAAGGCTTCCTGTGTGTTACAATTACGCTTAGCACGATAAATTTCACCCATCGGTAAGTTTTCGATAACATGTTGAGGGTGACAGCTAGTGCACACAAAATGCCATTGCCCGAAGATCGATTTTCTGTGTGTGCTAGAAAAAAACCTTTCCATTCTCATGATTTCCACAAAAATAACAAATCTAGAAAGGCAATTTGTTTCTGATTATTCTCCAACGTAAATTGAGATTACAATGATTATTATTAATGTATTCTATAAATTTGGGGATATCAGAAATTTTGCCCTGCCATATAAGTAAGGTGTCATCAATATACCTGGTATACATGAAAAAACCCTGCTTCATGGCTGTGTTCTCAGCCCCCCTCTCTCTCTCCCAGCCTGAGGCAGCATTCTTTGTTTATTTTCTCTTCTGAGCAGATTAAGAGGTAAGAATCTCACTTCTTGGCAAAACCCCTTTAAGGACACACACAAAGATGGAGCCCCGTTTTTTAAATCTGACTTCACTTTATTTGGGAATAACTTTTTGATACTTTTACCTATCCATGTGATTCAGAGACTGTTTTCACGTGATACACTGTGCTTTAAGTTAGTAATACATTTTGATCCTGAAAAATATCAAAATGTTAAAATTAAATAAAAATTGCCATTTTCAAAGTTCAAAAATGTCTGTATTTAAGACAGTTATTCCACACAAAATAGTTTATAACCAGCATCTACCATATGTTTACTGTAGTTTGGCAACATTTCCTTTTTTTTTCGACATTAGGGGGCTTCGAAATTTAGTAGCAATTTTTCAAATTTTCAAGAAAATTTTCAACACAGATTTTTTTTTTTGGGACCACTCCAGTTCTGACATGGTTTTGAGGGGTCTGTATGTTAGATACCCCCATAAAGAACACCATCTAAAAAACTGTACTCCTTAAATTATTGAAAACAGCATTTAGGAAGTTTGTTAACTCTTTGGGGGTTTTACAGATTTTTTTTTTTTTTTTTTTTACAGATTTTTAATTTTTAACCATTATTTACTGGAACTCAGTAGAAGATAACAGGGAAACACAACTCAATATTAATTCCCATGGTTCTGCTGTTTTAGCGATATACCACATGTGGCCCTAGTGTGCTATTTGTCTTAACCACAAGCCCCAGAGTAGGAGGAGAACCTACTGGATTTTGGGGCCTCATTTTTATTGGAATATTTTTTAGGCACCATTACAGGTCTGAGGACACACCAATGTGCTAAAATTTACTAAATGCCCCTAAAAAGACCTAATTTGGGAAACTAAACACTTTAAGTTAATTAAAAAATGGGTTTTAGTGATTTAATTGGCTCCATATGTGTTTCACTGATTTTTTTTTTTTTTAAATGTTAGACTGTAAAAATGAAAACAATTTGTTTCCAATAAAATGTAGTTTTAGCTAAAAATGTTTCATTTTTACATGAAATCCTAGATAAAAAGCACCCCAAAATGTATTACGCAACTTCTTCCAAGTTTAACAATACCCTGGGTATGTGGGTGTAAATACTGGCATGGCCTACAAGGGAGGGAGCCTTATATGGCTTTTGTAACACAGATTTTGGTGGGTGCCATATTACACTCACCGGCCCACTTTATTAGGTACACCTGTCCAACTGCTCGTTAACACTTAATTTCTAATCACCCAAATCACATGGTGCAACTCAGTGCATTTAGGCATGTAGACATGGTCAAGACAATCTCCTGCATTCAAACCGAGCATCAGTATGGAAGAAAGATGATTTGAGTGCCTTTGAACGTGGCAGGGTTGTTGGGGGCCAGAAGGGCTGGTCTGAGTATTTTCAGAAACTGCTGATCTCCTGGGATTTTTCACGCACAACCATCTCTAGGGTTTACAGAGAATGGTCCAAAAAGAAAAAACAATCCAGTGAGCGGCATGTCCCTGTGGCGGAAAAAGCCTTGTTGATGCCAAGTCAAAGAGTATGGGCAGACTGGTTCGAGCTGTAAAAAAAGGCAACAGTGACTCAAATAGCCACCCGTTACAACCAAGGTAGGCAGAAGAGCATCTCTGAATGCACAGTATGGCGAACTTTGAGGCAGATGGCTACAGCAGCAGAAACCACACCGGGTTGCCACTCCTTTCAGCTAAGAACAGGAAAATGAGGCTCCAATTTGCCCAAGCTCATCGAAATTGGACAGTAGAAGAATGGAAAAACGTTGCCTGGTCTGATGATCTCGATTTCTGCTGCGACATTCGGATGGTAGGGTCCAGAATTTGGCGTCAACAACATGAAAGCATGGATCCATCCTGCCTTTTATCAACGGTTCAGGCTGGTGTGGTGGTGTTCATGGGGGTTGGGGAATATTTCTTGCACTCTTTTGGGCCCTTGGTACCAATTGAGCATCGTTGCAACGCCACAGCCTACCCGAGTATTGTTGCTGACCATGTCCATCCCTTTAATGACCCCAATGTACCCAACATCTGATGGCTACTTTCAGCAGGATAATGCCCATGTCATAAAGCTGGAATCATCTCAGACTGGTTTCTTGAACATGACAATGAGTTCACTGTACTCAAATGGCCTCCACAGTCACCAGATCTCAATCCAATAGAGCAAACTTGGGATGTGGTGAACGGGAGATTCCCCATCATGGATTGCAACCGACAAATCTGCGGCAACTGTGTGATCCATCATGTCAATATGGACCAAAATCTCTGAGGAATGCTTCCAGCACCTTTTTGAATCTATGCCACGAAGAATTGAGGCGTTCTGAAGGCAAAAGGGGTCCAAAACCCCTTACTTAGCATGGTGTAAACCCAATAAAGTGGCCGGTGAGTGTATATTTGCAGAGACCCCAAAGTATCAGAACAAGTGAAACCTTCCAAAAGTCATCTCATTTTGGATTCAATGCCCCTCATGGATCTCCTCTAGGGGTGTATCGTGCATTTTGGGCCCACAGGTGTTCAACAGTTTTGTCAGCATTGGGCCATGAAAATGGAAAAAAAACCGCCAGCAATTCTGCCATTGTATTTTTGAACTTCATTTTTACAGCGTTCGCCATGTGGGATAAATGACAGGATAACTTTACTATGCAGTCGGTACGATTACAATGATATAAATTTTATATAGTTTTTTTATGTTTTATTACTTTTACACAATAGAAATGTTTATAAAACATTGTGTTTTTATGTTGTCATAGTCTGACAGCCATAACTTTTTTATTGCTCTGTATATGGGGCCGATTAAAGGCTTTTTTGTGAGATGAGTTGATGTTTTTAATGCTATCATTATTTTGTGCATATGATGCTTTGATCACTTTTTATCAAGGTTTTTGGGAGGAGGGATGAACAAAATACAACAATCCTGGTAGTGTTTTTATTTTTATTTCTTACAGCAGTCACCATGTGGTATAAATGATTAATTTTACTCTGCGGCTCGATACAATTACAGCAATACTAAATTTACATATTTTGTATGTTTTACTGCTTTTACAGAACAAAAACAATTTTATTCAAAAAAGTAAACACATTTTTGTATCGCCATAGTCTGAGAGTCATAACTTTTTTATTTTTCTGTGAACGGAGCTGTGTAGGGGCTTGTTTTTTTGCGGGGTTGAGTTGACATTTTCATAGGTATCATTTTTAGCAGGATATGACTTTTTTATCGCCTTTTAATCTGTTTTCTGTGAGTTAGAATGAGGATCATACTGCAATTCTGGTAGTGTTTTTTATTTTAGTGTTAGTGACATGTTAGTTTTACTCTGTGGGTCGAAATAATGATGGCGATACCCAATTTATAGTTTTTTATGTTCATTAAAAAAATGAAAAAGGGGTTTTTATTGTGTAAATCAATATTTATGCATCACTATCTTCTGATAGCCATAACTTTTTTATCTTGCGGTGTCGGGACTGTGTAAGGTTTTTTTTTGCGGGATGAACAGACGTTTTCATTGGTACCACTTAGGGGTTTATTTGAACACTTTTTATTCCATTTCATAAGCAGCAGGATGAAAAAAATTGCAATCCTGCTTTTTTTTAAACATTTTTACGCCGTTCATGATGCAGGTTAAATAATATGACAGATTAATAAGCTAGATCATTACGCACACAGCAATAACAAATTTGTGTGCTTCATTTCATTTTGATCTTTTTTGGAGAGATTGACATTTGCAGTGGAGAAAGGACAGTATGCATGTTTGTACTTTTTTTATGTTTGCGTTAGTTAACTTTTTTTTTTCACTTTGTTTTTATTTTTACATTATTTACACTGTCCCCACAGGAGACTTGACTTCAGCGACCTATAGATCACTGTTATAATACATGACAGTACATGTGAATAATATTAGGCATTGTAACTGTCATCACCATGGCAATATCAGTCACCATGGTAGTGATATCACAGACACAGCCCGGAAGTCTTTGTTAGGCTTCAGGGTTGTGAGGGAAGCCATCGCCACCAGTGAACGCGCTGTAGGGGTCCTAAAGCCCCCTCCTTCTGTCTCTCTATTAGCTGCCACGACCGCAAGTGATCACGACAGCTAAGGGGTTAATTGGCTGTGAGCGGAGCAAACAGTGCATGGAGTCAACTCTAACATACAGCTGACTGTGTGCAGTGATTTTGTGGGCTCTGCATGTGAGCCCGCAAAATGTCCTGGAAAATCCTGAACATCCAAATGTGTTAAGGTACTTGTGATTTGGACATTCAAGAACGTCCAAATGCGGGAAGGGCTTAAAGGGGTTTTATCATTTGAAGTGTTCGTGCTCTTCAACAAATTCTATGAGATTGAATCTGAAATCCAGGGGCGAGTCTCTTCTCTCAGCAGGCGTGTCTCTCCTGTCAGGAGATGTCTCTCCTCTCAGCAGGCGTGTCTCTCCTCACTGAAGAGCTGTGACATCATCATTCTGTATTTGCAGTAGAAGGGGAAGGCTGTCTGGACAGAACAGATCTGCAGCCTCCTGCAGTGTTCTCATGTATCTGCAGAGCCTTCAGCTTTAGGCTGGCTCCACAGGCTCCTTGCTGTGCTATAACCAGTTCTACACACAGCCTGAACTGATGAAACACGTGAGGAAGCACACTGCCCTCGCCTCCTCCCTTCCTCCCCTCTGTTATCAGGCAGGAGACTGTGTGACTGTGGTATATGGAGGAATACACACTGCCTCCCCCCTCCTCTCCCTCTTATCAGGCAGGAGACTGTGTGACTATTTTATGGAGGGAACACAGGACATAAGACTGTGTTATATGAAGGGATCTATGAGTTAAACAGTCATTAATTAGTCAGATCATTCACCTTAGAGCTGGGAGATGAGTATAGAGCCAGCAGCCCTCTCACATAGCTGGTTGTACTTTCGGTTTTAAGAGCTCAGAGGGGAGTAAACATAGAGTGTGTAGGCAGCCAATCACAGTTCATGGGCGCGTATCCAGGGCGTTTCCTGTCTGGGGGCGTATCCCAACAGGCTGAATGAAATGTCAGTCAGCCAATCACAATGCAGGGGGCATGCCCAGGGCGGAATCCGTCCAGGGGCATGTCCTGACTAGCCAATCACAGTGCAGGGGGCGTGTCCCGACCAGCAGCAGCAGAAATAGAAAACAGATTAACAGAAAAGCTCATATCTACTGTACTAAGTGGCTTAGGTAATGCAACCCAATTACAAAAGTGCTTATTTTTACTGTCCCCATAATCTGAGATATGATTTTTGTAGTGAGAAAACCCCTTTAATCTGATGATTACAATAAAAGTGGCAAATGCCACAGAAAGACAAGGACCTCAATTAGTGGTAGGGTGTATATTACCATAACCCCTACACCTGATGACACTACATCTGTGGTGAAACCTTTACACCCATCCCATGGCATGTGGTAAACTGCAGTTGCCACATCATTATTGTGTTAATAGTTTGGCAATAATTTTGCTTTCAGTAAATTGTTATTGGGTCACCCTGTGACAAAGCATCATCAGGTATACATTTACATGGATGATGTTTGGACATTTTAATTTAGGTAGGGAATTTCATGATAACCTTTTAGGAGCATGCACATGAAAGTTATATTTTACTGATGTGGAAATGGGTTTGAAGGAAATATGTCATCAAAAATGACCTATTGTTTAACTCATGTTAAACACATTTTTTAAGAATTTTTGTTTCTGTCTTTTAATTTTGCATATAATTTTTTTTTTCTAAAAAAAAATTGATAGTGAAGTCCTGCAGTTTTCACTTTGGCCACTAGGCCTAATAGTCTGATGCTTCCTGTTCTGTAGAGAGAGACTTTCAGCAGTTTCCTCATTATAAGCACAGGCAGGATTATACTAAAAGGTGACACCAATGTATATAGATAACACAGGGTCCACCATTCTCAATAAGCGACTTAAACTAACCCCAGGGCTCTCTATGTAGTAATCCTGCTGTCGAGGCACGCTGGTGCAGAGTTATACCGTCTAGGCCAATGTCTACACAGCAAATATTAAAATGCCGTCCAAAATCCGACGGCATTTTAACATCACCATACCGTGGTTTTTGGCAGTCGGTTTTTTGATTTCCCGCCGCCCCAGTTAATTGACTGCATGGGAATCCGCCAGCCAATAGAACATGGCTGGCGGTGTAGAAAATCCATGCAGTGTAGACTACAGTTTGTTTTTTCTATTGCGGGCTATAGGCACTGCTTATAGTCAGATTTTTTGCGGATTCTAAATACTGAATCCGCTCAAAAAATCCGACTGTAACCATGTGCTGTATAGCGTAAGAGTGTGTTCAAGGGGCGTATTTTCAAGTATAAATCTACGCTTCAAACTACGCTTCAAAAAACACCTGATGAGACTTTTTTTGTTTTATTAAGCGTTAGTAGAACAAGTGTGTAGTGTATTTTGCAGCATTTAAGTGCTGATAATACGCTTCACCATTGTTTCTATGGGGCTTTCACTCACATAAACGCATTAAAAAGGCACTTAAATTTATGCAAGTAAAAGCATTGTGAAATATGTGCTGCAATTACACTTGAAAAATATGGGTAGTGTTACTGACGTATTTTACATCAGAATCAATGAGATGCGCTCTGAACATTGAAGCGTATTTTAGCACCTACTTTGTCAAAATTACTCACCAAACAACGCCATGTGAACAGACAGTTTCAAATTAGACTAGACAGTCTTACAATGCGCCACATTTAGCATAGTGTTCATAAATCTGGCGCCGGTTAAAACTGACTAGTCTAACCTTGCCCCAATTTTAAGTTGGCTTACTTTATGCCACTAACTGCGCCTGAAATTTTGTACACTAAAACACGCTCTCTTTCACATTAAGCCACACCCTTTTACAGAGGCCACACCTTTTTGTCGGATGAGTTGCCTAGAAACTGTCTAAAGCATATAATAAATGTGGTATAAGGCATGTACATTATTTTTGGCACAAATTGTGCCAGAACTCTAGGACGGCATCTTTCATACATCTGGACCACGGTGTGTTGCCCTAACAGCAGCCTGTCACACTAATGCAGGAGTATTTTAATACTTTATAAGGTTATGTCCACACGTTGGACTTTGCAGTGTTAATGAGGTCGTTTTCTTTGCATAAATCTCAGGCAACACTTCGGATTTCTGCTAACAAAGGCGTCTTTCATCTTGGGTTTGGACACGGGTTAGCCTAAATTTAACGGGGTAACCCATGGCCACCCACTTCTCACCCGTGCAGGATCCAATGAGAATTCGCTCAAAAGAATATGTATGTTCATTCGTGGTATGGAAAGTTCAGACTCCAAATGATTAGCCGTCATTGCATATGAGGATTTTGACGGAATACATGTTGAAATTTAAATCCGTTGCACAAACAAATCCTAAGTGTAAAATAAAGTTTAACAATTGTTATCCCTTAGGCCTCGTTCACACGGCTTATTTTGGGATGGATTTCAGTCCGTATTGCGCGTTGTACTGCGCTGCAATATGGCTGAAATCCGTCCCAGGCATTACAGTAATCCACAGTTCTCATAGAGAACTATGGATTCTGTCTCTCATGTTCATTATCCCGGCGGGATACGCTCTGTGGATAATGGCTGTCTATGGGGCCGGCGAGCTGCCGCTGCCGCCCCCGCCCCGTACACACGCCGTAATTGCGGGCGAAATCTGACCCGCAATTACGGCGTGTATAAGCCGTGTGAACATTGCCTTAATGGGATTAAAAAAATGAATAACAAAAAGGTATGTAAATAAAATAAAAATAATAAAATAAAAATAAATCTTTAACATAAAAAAAATTGTACAAATATTACACAGAAAAAGAAGATTCAATAGATATGAAAAAGAAGAACAAGAGACACAGGTATTCAAGCAATTTAGCTCACCTTCCTGTGTTGTGCAATTTTCTCTGGAGGCACAACTCTCCGTATCATGGACCGGATTCCTGGTACTGATATGACAGACGCTACAACTGCTGCCTTATGTGGACCTCCCAATGGTTAGAACGCCAAAAAGGCGAGGATGAAACAATGGGAAAGAGTGGAGTACATACACTCCCAGTGATACAGCTATAGATCAATAAATTCCACATTTTAAACGTTCTGAGAGTGGAAAGTATTTATTGATTGTAAAACATCAGACAACACGTTTCGTATCATTAGCTGAGAGACCTGACGACGTATCAGCTTATTACATGAAACGCGTTGTCTGATGTTTTATAACCAATACTTTCCACTTTGAGAATGATCTGCGCCTATTTAAAATGTGAAATTCATTCCTTGATCTATAGCCTTATCAAGGGGAATATATGTACTCTACTCTTTCCCCTTGACAAAAAAAGACACATATTAGGTATCCACATGACCGTAATCACCTGAAGAATTAATTTAACAGGTTATTTAGTGTGAAAAGTGAATGGTGTAAAAAATAAAAAAAATGCCGAAAAAACATTTTTTTATATTCATGAAAAAAAAAACCTTTCTAAAATAACACGGCCATATGTGTTCCCAATCTATGGCAAAAAAGATAACTTCTTCCACATAAAACAAAGCCTTGTTATGATCACTGAAATGCAGAGTGATGGAAACTGAAAAATTTTGCAGGTCATTAAAGCCTTTTCAGGTCTAGTGCTTAAAGGGTTAAAAACCTGTGTAAGTCAGACAAGTGGATTAACATGATGTGAACCTGGCCTTAGCCCTGCGCAGAATAGAAAGTGAAATACATCTTAACCCCTTAAGCCGAACGCCTGAATAGTAGTTAATGACCAGAACATTTTTTTAGTGTTTGCTTCCTTGCGTTTCAACAGTTGTAACTTTTTTATTTTTTCAATGACGCAGATGTATGAGGCCTCGTTTTATTTGGGATAAGTTGTACTTTATGGGGGAACAGTTTAAGTTCACTTATAAATAATTGCAGTAATTTTTTTTTATTTAGTAAAAAAAAAAAGTTTTGTTTTTTTTTTACATGTTTTTACACCATTCACATTTCACACTTAATAACTTGTTAGATTAATTCTACAGGTTATTATGGTCGTGTGGATACCTAATATGTGTAGGTTTTTTTGTGTGTGTAATTTATGCACAATTATTTTTTATGAAATATTTTTTTGTTTAACTGTATTTTATTAAATTTTCACAAGAAATCAAATTAAATCAAAGCAGTGACATTTAAATTGAATAAAGCATAATACCAAACATAACAGAATCTGATAGTACATATGAAAAATATGCAAAGAAGATCAGAACAATCTTAATCTTATTCAACTCACAAGTATACTATTCAGCACAATAAGGACTGGGTTAACACAGGACAAGACACATAAGGGGTGTACCTTCATCAGGCAAACGAGATCAGCAGTACCAAAATCCTGCCATAACCATTCAGAATCAAAAGTCCTGAAGAACACTGTAGTGCTCCCAGGGTTTCCAAATGGCGTCAAAAGACTCCAACTCATCGTTCCTTAAGGCTGTGAGATACTCCATATCCCTAATTTCTTTGATACGTGAGCACAGGGCCGCTGTAGATGGCGATGAGGTCTGCTTCCAATATTTGGCAATCAAGCACTTAGCTGTTTTTTATTAAATATTTATTTATTTTTATTTTATTATTTATTTTTTATTCTTTTTTTTACACTTTTTATGTTTTTTTTTTTACTCCCATGAAGGGAGAACTGTTTTACATTTTTTTTTTGTTTAACTGTATTTTTTATTAAAGTTTTCATAAAAAAACAGTACAATAAATTTTGGTTGTACAACGGTTGTGCAATACATCATAAATAATCTCTTTGCAACAGTATATATCAACCTGAAAAAAATTTCTAACACAAAAGCAAACATCAACAAAAATCCTTTCCCCTTTAATGGACAAACTCACAATGGAAAGACACTGTTTACATAAAAAAAAAATAAATTTTATACTTATAAGTATTAGCTATTCAATATGCAATACATTATATGTGTTCACACAGGCAGTGACACAGCACACGTGCGTCCTGGTCACCGGCAGTACACAGACAGGTAGCACCCCCGCAATCAAAGGGTTAAAAAGCACCGGGTTGGGAGGTTTCCTCCCTCCTGGGCTCGCAGGAATGCTCTGGGATCAGGGTGTGTAGACAGCCCCGATCCGAAAAGCGGGGGGCCGGGGCCGAAAACCCCAGCAAGCGACCCAAAAGAATCGCTGAGAAAATCCCCACCAGCGAGGGTCAAAAAGGGGGTGCGCCCCTTTTTTCCACGGCTTTTTTGCGGGGGAAGGATTGCACCGTTTGCGGCTGTCTGCAATAGGGCTGGAATCCCCCGGGCTTCGGTAATCCACTTTTCTCAAGAGAACTAGGGTTTCCGTCTCTCCTCCCGCTCGGCGAATCCTGGGGGGAGAAAGTGATTTTTTCCATTATCCGGGGGGATGGCCAGGGAAAATGCAATCTAGGGCCGGCGAGACGCCCCCCCCCTCATCAAGCCGTAATTGCGGGCGAAATCCGTCGTGCAATTACGGTTTGAACCGGCTCTTAGGGTATGTTCACACGACATATTTGCGGGGCGTACTTTGGTGCGTAATTGCGCCAAAGTACACCTCGCAAATACGGCAATATACTAGCACCTATTGGAGTGCTGTGTTTATTTTTTAATCAACAATAAAGTTTATTGAATAAATCCAAAATATGCCATATTAGAAAAATACATTGCAAAGAAGGATGAAGACAGTACATGGTAGAGGGCATCACAGAGGAAAATGGAATGAGAAAATAGCGCCATTGTTCATGGGGAAACAAAAGTGTTTAATTTAGGAAATTGTTCTTAGGGTTTTTATAAAAGCACAGAGCAACAATGGGGGGAAATGCAAAAAAATATGGAACGCTTCACGGATTTGCATGTCATCCTTGCACAGGGGCCATGCTTATCTTCTCTGTATCATTTAAATTTTAGTGCATGTGCTGCCAAAGCGAGCACCATTGAGTGCTATATTAAATGAATGGAAATATATGGAACTAAATAGGAGGCGGGGCAGTGGAAATTTCAGGGGCAAAATTATTAGGCATGTCCCCGGTGACTGCAATACCCCAGTGAAAAACCCTTAAAAGGGGTTTTGCTCACTACAATGATTTCAGCTTCCCTCAGTCTTGTTTTCTTGGGGTGGTTTACTGGCTTCTACTAGGCGCAGTGAACCCGGGTCTTAGCTATAAAAAACCATGCGGCAGCCTTCAGGAAGATAAAACGGGTCTGTACTATAGCGCCCTGGGGAGCTGAGGCAGTCCATACAAGAGGGATATCTGGGGAATAGGGGACCTGTTAAGGAAAAAATTTTGCAAAGTGACTTGTTTTGGCAAGAGCTTTAACATAAAAAGCAATCCCTGTAGTGAGACAACCCCTTTAAGGGAAATGGAGAAGACAAAAGCAAATGCTCAGAGCCCCACAACTCTCCAACCAATCCAGCTATGTTACATGGAGATGTGGAAAGAGGCAACGCAGAGACGAAGCAAGGCTGCGGCCGAAGGCAGTTTTCACCAGGCTTGGTGATAAGTGGTCAGTGCTGCGCCCCACTGACAGACAGACCTCCTGGAAACCGCACCCCGGGTTTGAAGAGCCGCAGCAGCACCCGGGGGTCCACGACTTGGGAGGGCGCGCCCGCATTGAGCGGGCCCGGGGAGGCGCGTGACGATAGGAGGCTGAGAGGCGGGGGCGCGCCCAGTGGGGGAGTTCGAGAGCGGAAACTCTGGAGACACCGAGACGTCACCCGGACGGGCTTAGGGGCGAGGAGCATGGCCGCCTGCCTGGAGGTGCTGGGGCTGCCGGCGGAGGAGGTGAGGAG
Source organism: Phyllomedusa bahiana (assembly GCA_025379985.1). Taxonomy (NCBI): domain Eukaryota; kingdom Metazoa; phylum Chordata; class Amphibia; order Anura; family Hylidae; genus Phyllomedusa; species Phyllomedusa bahiana. The sequence continues at coordinate 15,411 of JAODAL010045523.1, forward strand.
GGGGCTCCCTGGGGTTGGGGGATTTCGAGTGCCCGGCGCAGTGCTCGGGCCCCTTTGTCCCGGTGATGCTCTGGACGGAGCTGGCAGCAGGGGCTCACCTGCCCCCGGGCTCACACAAGTTGCGCTGCTGCGGGTAGTGCCCGGGACCGGTGGCCCCTTCGTATGTTTGCGTTCCCGGTGGGTGGATCCTTTGCTAGTGCTGTTTCCAGCGCGTCCTCCTGCCTGGCCTCCCCCTAGCTTTTGCCACCGCTTGCCCATCCTTCTAGCTATGTGCTGTCCTGCCAGCTGCTATGTGCCAGCCGCAGTGTGCCATCCTTCTAGCTATGTGCTATCCTGCCAGCCCCGGTGTCCATCCCTTTTACATGTCTTCCGCCAGCCGCTTGTGCCATTCCTTCTGCTATGTCTAAAATTTCCCGCCGCTGTGTGCCATCCTTCTAGCTATGTGCTATCCTGCCAGCCGCTGTGTGCCATCCTTCTAGCTATGTGCTATCCTGCCAGCCGCTGTGTGCCATCCTTCTGCTTTTTCTTCCTGCCAGCTGCTGTGTGCCACCCCCCTTTCATCCCCAGCATGTGCCCTCCCGCCCCTGTGTATACCCCCCCGTCCCTCCCCCAGTCGTGTGTTCTTCCCCCTGGCCCCCCAATCGCCCCTTTTGCTATCCTTTGTACCATCCTGCCTGTGCCACTCTGCCAGCCTCTAGAGCCCCACATAGGGTGTAACTAGAATTCATAGGGTCCATAGCAAAACAGGATGTTCCCCACCAAGTAACAGAGACCTGGACGCGCAGTGTAAGTTGCAGTAATGAAGTGTATGGATAGCGGCGCCACATACCAGAGAGCCCATAGTAAAGCCAGGACAACCCCAACGGAAAGCTCCTATGCTCTTACACCTCAGTGGCCCCATGACGCCTCCAGTTACACCCGTGGGCCCCACTATTTCTTCCTATAGGCAAAATGGGTCACGGACACAAGCTGAAAAGTAGAACTGGGTTTTGAAGGTTTTAATTAAAGGGTCCGTCCATCAGAAAGCAGTATTCAGTTAAAAATAGTTTTACAGGAATGTTTTTTTTTTAGGATTTTATTTTGGCAGTCCTATGCAACTAAACATAAAAATAAAAAATTAAAACCTTTTCAAAACTGTATAATAAGGAGATAAAACTCCCGAGTGGAAGGCAAGCTAAATTTGCTTACTTGATGTATCCCTTTTTACAAATAGTAGGTAAACCTAATATCATTATTTTTCTGGGAAGCGGGGTGTGATGGCAAGCCCAAGCCCCGACTCCGACTCCTCAATTTCCCAAACCTCCGACTCCTGACTCCCTCGTACACGGCGCATGTTTAAGTGATAATTTTACTGTAGTCAAATGGTAACATCAGGCTGTTTATCACCTTATGATACAATAATCAAACTATTTAGGTAGAACAGACACTGACAAGCCAAAGGGTAACAATGTTTTGATCTTTTGAACACTTGTGGGTAGAGTTGAAGAAAAAGCTGTATTTGTATCCAAGTCCAGTCTGCACCAATATTGGGAATGTGTAGAAGAGACCTGGGATCAGATTTTGGTCAAGATATGCTTGAATGTGATTCAGAGCCCAAATACTTATAAAATAATAAAAATTAACATTTTGATTTTTAGGAGCAAAACAGTAACAATCCAGTTACAGGAAAGAATCTGCAGAACTAAGCAGATGCTAAATACTTGCAAGTCACATTTATGTCTAAGATAGGTAAGAGGACTGTATGTAAAATTACAGTAGCCTCATGTACAAAACTGTAGTGGATGGTGAGATATGGAGCCTGAAAGTCACAAGTTCAAACCATTGTTGCCATTTTGCTTGTCAGTGTAAAATATATTTATTGGATTTGACTTTAGAAAACTAAAAAATTTAAATATGCAAAACGCTGCAGGAACATTCATGGAGTCTCTGAATTTGTTCTGAGAAATAGTATTGCCTCCATCAGATCCTGCATACATGACCTCCACATCTGATCTCATTATTTCCAGGCTAGAGAACGGCCTCTCTACACTAACTTGGGTTGGGTCGGTGACCACAGGGGCAACATCTCTAACAATGTCAGGGTATAAAGGAATTGCCTCAGCCACAGTCAGTGTTGATGAATGGTTGAACTCTTCTACTTATTTGAAAGGAGGTGAAACATTTTGCTGAAATCTGTTTGCCATGGGAGCGGAATCTTTTCCCCTGGGGCAGTGCTTTGCATGCTCCATGTCATCAGTTACACTCCTCATGTGATAAGGCTGAAGATATGGGAGCAGTAGCACTGGCCGGACCCAATTCCTCGTGCTCTTTGCACTGCATCGAACTAACTGGATCAACTTATTATATATTTTGGGAGTTGGTCCATTTTATGACGACTCCAACTCCTGCAAAATAGCCACCGACTCCACAGCCCTGGTGGACAGGGGTTGATAAGATTAGACTAGATCGACAGGGCAGTGACAGCAGTGATAAATGACAGCATAACAGGTTATTCTCTTCTGTGGGAAGGTTTCCAGTTTATTTTCACACTCTCTAGGGCCGGCTGATAGCATTTACACATCTCATCTCCCTGGAAGACAACCGTCAAGCAATCCCCTCACTGCTGTGCTATCAGAGCCCACAGAAGGGAAGTCACGTACATAGGGGAACTGTACAAAATGAGAAAAGAAAAAAGTTCCATGTAATAGTCTTTAAAGTATAAATGTAATGGTAGTCTCCCTTTAAGGCTGGGTACACAGCACATTCAGTGTACATGCCAGGCTGTATACATTAAATGGATGCCAAATATTGTCACCCCTTGGGTCCCATTGTGTTAGGAAACAAAAGGATATATATTTTTTGCAGTATTCTACCCTATGCCAGCCAAAAGGGCAGACTGGCTTCCGTTGGACCATCTAATCCTGGGGAGGTTTAGCATATACGTTGGGAGCGCTCCTGGTGGATACGCTAAACGGACATCACAAACCTACTGTGCACTTAGCCTACTTCAGGGGGTGCATGGCATTAAGGCTGGGGTCACACATCCAGCTTTTTAGATAGTTTTTGAAGTCAGAGCCACCAATGGAGTATAATTGGAGGAAACATAATGGATACGACTGCGACTTCTCCTAATGTGAAGTTCAGTCCTGGTTTTGTCTTAAAAACTGCATGTAAAAGCTGAACGTGTGAACCCACCCTTAAAGGTGTTGGCTCACTACAAAGATTAGCTTTTAACATATTAGGAACGGTAAATGAAGACTTTTCCAAATATATTGTTTGTTTTGCTTTGTTGAGGAGATGAGAGCTTTTATCTGCTCTGAGTGCACATAGGTTGCTCTGGTTACTGACCTGCTGTCCCCTGCACTTTCATCTCTCTTACCTGAGAGCAGGTAGTGAGGTCAGCACCCAGGACTGGCGGCAGTGTGTGTTACCGCTAACAAAGGAGATTTAATGAGCTGTGAAGCTGTCTGAACTACAAATTACATCTCCTGCAGTTATGTCAGAAGAGCTGGGAATACAGAGCTGATATGCTAATCACTGCTATAGAGCCACCCACAACCTGACCAGGAAGAGACTAGAAGTATTAATCTAGAACTGTTCGTTGCCCAGAGAAACAGCATGTTGAGACCACCCCTTGAATGAGCAGTTTAAGGCTTGTTTTTTTTTTTCTCATGTATTTATTTTTTTAATCAACCCAACTTTCACCTCAAAAAAAAAGCTAAAATATATATCATATATATATATCTATTTTAAAATATATTTTATTTTTTATTTTTTTTATATTATATAAAAAAAAGCAGAAAACCCAGGGACCTGGACTGAAAATACTCGCATTATTGAATTTTTTTGTGTGTGTGTGCATTAGAAATGCTATGTCTGAACCCTTCACCTAACCCTTATGACCAGCTATGATATAATATCTTTAGGCTGGGTTTACTTTTCAATGTATCAACGGGGGAAATAAAAATGAAACTATAATTTGGTAAGGGCTTCATCTAGGTGCGTGTGTACTACATGCAACGTGTAGGCAATGTCTACCCAGCACTGGATTCTCGTTGGTTTTTAAGTGGATTCAGTATTTAGAATCAGCCGAAAATCCGACTGTACTCAGCGCTGTGTAGACCTCAATAGAAAGTCTGTAGTCTACACAGCACGGGTTTTCTCCTGAAGCCGCCGTCCATCTAGCGGAAAATATGTATAGGGCCACAGGAAAACCAAAATCCGACCGACTTTCTTTGCGCAAAAACTGCGGTGCAGCGAAGTTAAAATACTGTCGGATTTCCGGTTGGTATTTTAGCTTTGCTGTGTAGACACAGCCTTAGTGCTTTTGTCTGCTGGCAGTCAAATAGTGTTAGTGGAGTGTGTTTTGGATGGCTAGTATTTAAGTTGACATATAAAAAGAATGGGCGGCCCTGTAATATATGGTCAGGCAGGGGAGCTGTTTTACTTAGCAGCTCTATGCTGGTTAATAAAGTGGGGTGCTGAGCGGGAGACACCCGTCCGTCATCTACATGCCTCTAGTTACACTGGAAGATACCAGTGAAAATGGTCCTCGTGTGACCACACTACACAACAAGGGCCACATGCATGAAAACTGGCGAAGACACAGGTGTCAAACTGCGGCCCTCCAGATGATGGGAGTTGTAGTTTCCCAACAGCTGGAGGGCCGTAGTTTGACACCCGTGGTCTAAGAGGTCTAAAACTCACTTTGTTGCCCATAACATCCAATCAGAGCGCCCCTTTCATATAGTGCTCTGGGAAAATGAGAGGGGCGCTCTGATTGGTTGCTATGGGCAACAAAGTGACTTTTAGACCTAGACAGTTTTCATACATGTGGTCCCAAGAGTCTGGATTTTCTACTGTGACTAAGACGGGAACCTGTCCGTTGGTTTATGCTGTCGCATCTGAGAGCAAAGGTTTAAAGGTTTATTTGATGCTGAATTTTAAAGGGGTTGTCTCACTACAAGGATTGCTTTTTATGTTAAATATCTAGCAAAAACAAGTCACTTTGCAATACGTGTCCATTAACAGTGTCCTACCGAATCTGAGATATCCCCTCGTGTATAAGCTGCATCAGCTCCACAGGTCGCTATAGCTACAGACCTGTTTGATCTCACCTGATAGGCTGCCAGCGCCAGTTGCTATAGCTACAGACCTGGCTTCTAGTGGAAGCCAGTAAACACGCCCCTGAATTCAAAATGAAACCAAGAAAACAGAACGGAGTTGAGATGAATCAATGTAGTGAGACAACCCCTTTAAGTAAAAAGAAAGACAGTTTTAAAAGTGAAATTGAAAGTACTGCAGACTCCACCTACATATTGATTGACTGTGTGCTCTGTACACACACTATTACATGGAAGCCTGTCAATCACTGTATGTGGGAAGGGTAAGGAAGACACATTCTGTTTTAGTATTTTCTCTGCTTTTTACTCAGGAATCCTGTTTGAAATCATTTAAGCCTGAATATCACAGAGCTCAGCTTCTCTCTCCCTATCGTATAACCCTATATATCACAGAGCTCAGCTTCTCTCCCTGTCGTATAACCCTATATATCACAGAGCTCAGCTTCTCTCTCCCTATCGTATAACCCTATATATCACAGAGCTCAGCTTCTCTCTCCCTATCGTATAACCCTATATATCACAGAGCTCAGCTTCTCTCTCCCTATCGTATAACCCTCTATATCACAGAGCTCAGCTTCTCTCTCCCTATCGTATAACCCTATATATCACAGAGCTCAGCTTCTCTCTCCCTATCGTATAACCCTATATATCACAGAGCTCAGCTTCTCTCCCCCTATCGTATAACCCTATATATCACAGAGCTCCGCTTCTCTCTCTCCCTATCGTATAACCCTATATATCACAGAGCTCAGCTTCTCTCTCTCCCTATCGTATAACCCTATATATCACAGAGCTCAGCTTCTCTCTCTCCCTATCGTATAACCTTTAAAATCACAGAGCTCAGCTCCTCTCTCTCCCTATCGTATAACCCTATATATCACAGAGCTCAGCTTCTCTCTCTCCCTATCGTATAACCCTATATATCACAGAGCTCCGCTTCTCTCTCTCCCTATCGTATAACCCTATATATCACAGAGCTCAGCTTCTCTCTCCCTATCGTATAACCCTATATATCACAGAGCTCAGCTTCTCTCTCTTCCCCAAACGTATAACCCTATATATCACAGAGCTCCGCTTCTCTCTCTCCCTATCGTATAACCCCAATATCACAGAGCTCAGCTTTCTCTCTTCCTATCGTATAACCCTATATATCACAGAGCTCAGCTTCTCTCTCTCCTATCGTATAACCCTATATATCACAGAGCTCAGCTTCTCTCCCCCTATCGTATAACCCTATATATCACAGAGCTCAGCTTCTCTCTCTCCCTATCGTATAACCCTATATATCACAGAGCTCAGCTCCTCTCTCTCCCTATCGTATAACCCTATATATCACAGAGCTCAGCTCCTCTCTCTCCCTATCGTATAACCCTATATATCACAGAGCTCAGCTCCTTTGCCCTTATCACTTTCTGCTGTGATAGAACTGCATAAACCACCTGACAGATTATCTTTAAAGAGTACCTATCACCTCCAAACAAACACACAAAATATAATAGTAAATGAGATTATAAGACTTTTTTCCAATACATGTCATTAGCAATGCAGAGGGCTTATGTCATTAATACAGGGGAACAGATCTTAGTTTCACTTTCTTAGTAGAGCTCTGTATGTAGCAGGGATTCTTTCTGTTGAGCTATACCACCTGTGCAGGGGGAGCTGAGGACATAGCTGCTACATACAGTACAACAGGCACAGCACACTGAGGACATAGTGTGACAGGGTTTATAGGCATCTACATTACATTCCTACTAGTATTAAATCCATCACAGACACAGCAGGCCAGAGAAAATCAGTGTGCACTTGATGTTGATGTAGCCTTACAGGCTCCCCCCCCCCCTGCACAGTGGATTCTTCCCTCTCAGAGGCAGGAGATGGATTCAACTGTCATCCATCAAGCTGTCAGGTGCCAACTTGGCCTGACTTCAGAGCTGTCTTAAAGGGCCAGCGCTTTTTTAAAAACAGAATTACAGGTAAAACGCTTTGATTTTGCTTAGAAAGCATATTAAAGGAAGTGTTTGTATTTTAGTCTCCTTTTACTTAATTAGGTTTCCCTGGAGGTGATAGGTACTCTTTAAGCTGGTTATACTTTTGAGATAGGCGAGCAGCTGTCTCTCCCTATTCCCCCATTCACATATGAGCTTGGCTAGGTTTCTATGATGAGAGAACCTCTGCCAGACACCTCTCATTATATGTTGTAGGAAGGCCGACATACACACTTGATGGTCTGCAGGTCTCGCTGAAGTAAATGGATCCAGCCGACTTACAGTTGAAACCAGAAGTTTACATACACTATATAAAGAGACACATATGCATGTATTTCTCACTATCTGACATGAAATCAGAATAAACCTTACCCATATTAGGTCAATTAGGAGCCAAAATTATTTATATTTGCCAAATGCCAGAATAATGAGAGAGAGAATTTTTAAGGCATTTTTATTACTTTCTGCAAACTGAAAAGTTTACATACATTAGGATTACTATGCCTTTAACCCCTTAACGACCGCCCACCGTCTTTTAATGCCGCTGCAGACATCGGAGTTTGTGGTGCCCGGTACAGCAGCAGCCCTTAAAGCAGGGTTGTACTACACAGCCCTGTTCCCAGCACAGAATCTCCACCGGAGGGGAAACCTCAGTTCCCTGGTGCTTAACCTTTTCATTGCCACGGTTCGTGACTGCAGCGTAATCAAAGGGTTTCCCCTGCTCTGTTGGGTGATCGGGACTCCGATGACCTGACAGAGCCCCGGGAATGGCTGTACGGTCAGCCCTGGGGACCTGGAGTGGTCCCAGGCGGTCTCTGTAAGAAGTCAGTGATCAGGGCAGACTGTGTGCTGCCCTGATTGCTGCCTGTGTCACAGTGACACAGATTATAATGTTTTAGCATATATTAATTTGCTAATAAATTACTAATTTTAAAATAAAAATAAGTTACCCCTTCATGGGATTTAAAAAAAAAAAAAAAAAGTAAAAAAACAAAGTGTAGAAACAAAATAAATAAAATAAAAATAAATAATAAAAAATAATTGAGCATACATTACACACAAAAACCCCCTTCACATGTTAGGTATCCATACGACTGTAATAACCTGTAGAATTAATCTAACAAGTTATTAACGGGGTTGTCTCACTACTCAGATTGACTTTTATGTTAAAGATCTTGCAAAAAAACAAGTCACTTTTCAATATATGTCCATTAACAGCATCCTACCTATTCTGAGAAATCCCCTCTTGTATGGGCTGCATCAGCTCCTCAGGTTGCTATAGCTACAGACCTGTTTGATCTCATGATAGGCTGTAAGCACTGGTTGCTATAGCTACAGACCTGGCTTCTACTGCAGCCTAGTGGAAGCCAGTAAGTGCCCCTGAATTGAAAGTGAAACCAAGAAGACAGGACTGAGGTAAGATGAATCAATGTAGTGAGACAACCCCTTGAAATATGAAATGTGAATGGTGTAAAAAAAAAAAAAAAATTAAAAAATTACAGAAAATCTCTGCAATAATTTATAAGTGAACTTGAACTTTTTCCCCAAAAAGTACAAATTGTCCCGCATAAAATGAGGCCTCATACAACTGCGTCATTGAAAAAATAAAAGTTACGACTGTTGAAACGCAAGGAGGTAAAAACGAAAAAAAAATGTGCTGGTCATTAACTACTTTGCAGGCGTCCGCCTTAGGGGGTTCAACAATTATTTGGGACAGCCCATATTATGATTTCATGTCTTTGGCAACATCTGCGTTAATTTGAGACAAACCTGTGGATGTATTTTAAATTACATCAGAAACCCACTATTTCTGTGTGTAACATCATGGGAAAGTCTAAAGAAATCAGCCAAGATATCGGGAAGAGAATTGTGGACTCGTACAAGTCTGGATTATTCTTGAGTGCAATTTACAAATACCTGAAGGTGCCTTGTTTATCTGTACAAACAATTATACGCAAGTACAAACAAGATGGGAATGTCCAGACATCATACCGCTCAGGAAGGAGATGGGTTCTGTGTCTCAGAGATGAATGTGCTTTGGTCCGACAAGTGCATATCAACCCAGGAACAAAAGCATAAGACGTGAAGATGCTGACGAAAGCTGGTAAGATTGTGTCATTATCCACAGTGAAACAAGTACTGTATGAACATGTGCTGAAAGGCCACTCTGCCAGGAAGAAGCCATTATTTCAAAAGAAACATATAAAAGCCAGATTAATGTTTGCAAATGCACACAGGAACAAAGACCTACATTTTTGGAGACGTATCCTGTGGTCTGATGAAATTAAAATTGAACTGTTTGACCATTGTTACGTTTGGCGGAAAAATGGAGAAGCTTGGAAGCCTAAGAACACCATCCCAACTGTGAAACACAGGGGTGGCATCATCATGTTGTGGGGTTGTTGTGCTGCAGGAGGGACTGGTGCACTTCACAAAATAGATGGCATCATGAGGAAAGAAGATTATGTGGCAATTCTGAAGCAACATCTCAAGACATCAGCCAGGAAGTTAAAGCTTGGGCGGAAATTGATCTTCCAAATGGACAATGAGCCGAAGCATACTGCCAAACTGGTTACAAAGTGGCTTAAACAGGTTTTGCCACGAAGTGAGTTGCTTTCTTCTTATCTGGCTCAGGAGATAATATTAACAAATCATGAGCACTGCAGAGGGGAGAGGGAGGGGGCTGATCAGCGAGGAGCACAGAGGGAGAAGTAAGGGAGCGTCTGCAATGTTCACTCAAATAATAACAGTAAAACCAGTGGATTGTCTATACAGCCTGAGGCCATGTTCACACGGCTTAAAATGGGGCGTATTTCAGTCCGTAATTACACGCCGGAGTGCGCCAATTACGGGCTGAAAATGGCCCAGTCATTACGGTAATCCACAGTTCTCATAGAGAACTATGGATTACGTCTCCTCTCCCTGCTCGGCGAATCCGCCGAGGGGGGAGATAAGTGACATGTGATTTACCAGCGGCATATACGCGGCGCGGGTATTGCAAGTCTATGGGCCGGCGACGTGCCGGCCCCCCGCTCACTCCCGCTCCGCACGCTCGGGGCCTAATACGCCCGCAGTAATGCGGGCGTGAATTACGTCCCAGCTAGTTTTTACTGCCAGATGTGAACATATAGACCTAAAGGCTCTTATATGCAATTTCTCACACCAGTCCCTAATGGAAGCTCTAGTCATGGTATCCCATGTCATCAGATAGAAGTGCAGACAACGCAAGAGCGACCAGATCGGCTCCTGTCAGCTGGAGCTGTTCGTGTCTAATGCAAACTTTTAAGTAACTAAGGGCTTGTAAAGAAAGCTGGAGCTCTCAGAGGCTTCACTTTTTGTAATCACATATATTTAGAAAAGTGAGTAAATACCCATTTTGGAGGATCCCACGTCAAGATTACATCGTGGCAAAACCCCTTTAAGGATAACCAAGTCAATATTTTGGAATGACCATTACAAAGCCCTGTCCTCAATCCTATTGAAAATGTATGGGCAAAGCTGAAAAGGCAGGTGTGAGGAAGGTGACCTACAAACATGGCTCAGTTACACCAGTTCTGTCAGGAGGAATGGGCCAAAATTCCTACCAACTATTACGTGAGAAGCTTGTGGAAGGATTCCAAAACATTTGACCCAAGTCATACAGTTTAAGGGCAATGCTACCAAATACTAATGAAATGTATATAAACTTTTCACTTTGCTGAAAGTAATAATAATGCCTTAAGAAAATTCTCTCTAATTATTCTGTCATTTGACAAATATAAATAATTTTGGCTCCTAATTGATCTAAAACGGGGAAGGTTTATTCTGATTTCTTGTCAGATAGTGAGAAAAACCTGCATATGTGTCTATATAGTGGATGTAAACTGCTTTCACCTGTATGTCTGTGTGTGGCCAGCTTTACTGAGCCTCTCTGTTGCTGCACAGATATTTGTCATTTTAAATTTGGTACAAAACAGCTGATGCGAAAAACCTTTATAACGACGGGTTTCATTTACTCAGCAAATTTCTAGAAAAGTTTGTTAAAGATGTCACTTTTTTTCATTGAAGAAAGATGTTGTAAGGCTTTAATATGTGTGGTGAATGGAGAAGTTGAAGAGGAATTGCCCTAGTGCTTTTTAGGGACTTTACTGACCTAACTATAATTTATTAGAGTTCCAGCCTCGTGTTTTTTAGTACCATGTCTGACAGTTTGTAGCAGTTTAAAGTGAATGTATGACTATTCTTTTTTTTACTAATTAAAACTATACATCTACACACACGTACGTTTGTCTTTAACTGTTTATTTTCTAATAGTAGATTTTTTTTAATTCTGTTTGTTGCTTATGATTATGGGGGAAGCCATATTTCCTAAGTTGCTTTTAGCACCAGTTAGAGAAATGCTTCCCTGTGGCTAGATGGACATAGTAACCTGTAAACCGAAGAAGACCCATGGACTCCCATAGGAGAGTTTTCTAGACCTGCTTTGTGACCTGGGCAGAGATGGGGAGCGGTGACTGTCTCCTATTGTGAATAGTGGTTGCTGTGTTATCTACACATCATGGTAAGCTTTCAGTATTATATGTTCACTGATAATGAGATGTGATCTCTACAGAATAGGAAGTGTCAGACCATTATTAGGCTTATTGGCCGGAGTGAAAACTGCAGGATTTTAGGAGGTTTTAAAAATAAAGATTTAATAAAAAATTGGGGCAATTTTTTATTTTTTTTTACAATGTTTAACAAAAAAACCAAAACAAATTAAACCTTGTCATTTTCTGATGTCCGGACTCTGCTGTTTAAATGGGTTTTCTCCTCACTGTGATTTGCTTTCAACATGTAGGCAAAGGTAAATAAAGACTATTACCAAACAGGGCTGTGGAGTCGGCAAGCCGAAGCCCCAACTCCGACTCCTCAATTTCCCAAACCTCCGCTCCTGACCCTATACACGGCCATGTTTAAGTGATAACTTTACTGTATAAAAGGGTTTTCTCGGGCTTTTTTATCACCTTATAATACAATAAAAGTATTTAGGTAGAACGACCGGAAGCAAAAGGGTAACAAGTTTTGTTTTTTTGAACACTTGGGGTGGATTTGAAGAAAAAGCTGTTTTTGTATCCAAAAGTCCAGTCGCACCAACTTGGGGCATGTGGAAAGGCCCGGGGTCAGATTTGGTCAAGACATGCTTGAATTTTAAATGGCCCAAAAGGTTTCGGGCTTTTTGAAACCAAAAGAGGATTTCCCCAATACAAAAAAATAAAAAAAAATTAAACTTTTTGATTTTGGGTAAAACAGTAGAAATGCGTTAAGGAAAGAATCTAGCCCTAGGGCAGATTTTAAAAATTGCAAGTCATTTATGTATAAATGGGGTCAGATGACAGTATACAATTACAGTACCAAAGCTGTAGTGGATGGTGAGATAGGGGGCCCTAAAAGTAAAAAGTTGCAAACCATTGTTCCATTTTGCTTTCAGTGTAAAATATATTACTGGATATGACTTTAGAACACAAAAAAATTGAAAAATATGCAAAACATGCGGAACATTTGGGGGAGTTGATTTGTTCGAGAAATAGTATCGCCACCTTCAGATCCTGCATAACCCTCACTCTGACTCATTATTTCCCGGGTAAGAACAACCTTTTACCTAAACCCTTGGGGTTTGGGGGCCCCAAAGGGGGGGCCCCAAAAGGGGCACATTCAGTTTTTGATGAATGGTTTAACTTTCTCTTTTAAAAAGGTGAAAAAAATTTTCTGAAATCTTTTGCAGGGGGCAGAAAACTTTTCCCGGGGAGCGCTTTGCCCGCTCAGTTTAATTACACTCTCAGTATGAGGTGAAGATTTGGGGCGTACACTGGGGCCCCCACCCAAATTCTCTTGTCTTTGCATCGAATAATGGACAATTTTATTATTTTGGGAGTCGGGGCCCTCATAGACTCGACTCCTGCAAAATACCTCCGACTCCCAGGGCCCCGTTACCCCAAAACTTGCCTCTGATTTTGCATCCTTTTAAATCGGGGGAGTTACATGTTTGTAAGGCCAAAAAAGCGGAATTCAAATTCTTTTTGATCTCCCCGCTTGGGGCGAACAAACTTCCCTAGGTTACCAAATTCAACCCCTTTTGGGTATTTGACCGGGGTAATTTTGGGGGCATTTTTCTCTTAATCGGTGGATGCGCACCGAAATTACATAACCCCTAGTTCTCTTTGGGCTTGGATTACCCCTCCTCTTCCGGGGCGTAAAATACGTCATATTGTCCCCTGGTAAATAAGTGAATGGTCACTTTTCGGGGCACTTCGCGCCCCAAGTTATGACGTTATGTTGCCGGGGGGCTGACTCCCCCCCCCCCACCCCCCCCGGTTGCTTGATATGCACTGTCAGTGAACCCCAAAAACCCAGTAAAATTGGGGGCGTATGTTGCGCCGCAATTACCCCTTTGTAAAACTAGCCTTTGGCTTGTTGCCTTCTGCCAAGTTTGAAATCCTTCTATCAGAAATGTCCTCTAAAGGCCAGTAAAAATAGCGAGCTGAAATACTACTGCTTTTTAGAACCACCCAAGTTAACTGGAAGGGGTGGTTGAAGCTGGGTGTGAAAAAAGGTCTGTAAAGTGCATGGGGGTACAAAACCCTTTAAAAGGGCTGTCCTAGTTTTTGCCCCTGGTGAAAATGGAATAAGGTGTGTCAGGCTGCCCTTTCCGTGCGTGTCCCTTTTTCTGAAAATGCAGGGTTTTGTGTATTTAAAAGCTAATTCTGCGTTTTTGCCGAAGAGTCATTGAAGGTCCTTTGAGTGTCCGTTTTTTTTTTTTTCAAACCCCCCCTCCTAAAAATGGCAAACCCCATTATTTGAATAGGTGAAAAAGGGTAGGGGAAAAACTGTCGTGGGGGGGAGCTAACCTTTTTGGGCGGGGTAAACCATAGTGATAAGATTTGAGGGGGCAAATGCTCTAAATGAAGCATCTTACAGAATAAGGGACACGCGTGGAAAAAGCAGGTTGACAATGCTTGTGTGCCCCCCCGCAAGGGGGGGCATAACCTATGTGACAGGTTCTATTTAAGTAATGTTTTCTCCTTAAATAATAATTCTAAAACACCTTTCAATAAAACTGCTCTGTGCTTTCCCTCTATTTTTCCCGGCTGTATAGTAAACGAAACCCCGGTGCTTGAGGCTGTTTCACTTGATTTTATTTCGTTTGGGGAAAACCAAAAAAATGGATTCAAGAAGAAAACACAAAAAAAAAAGGAAGTAATGCCTTTCCTACTTTATGTTTACCACTCCTGCTTGCCTGAGGTCCCCACTGTCAGCACTTTATTGATCAGGTCGGATGGCGGGAAAGGGAATAAAAACCGTTTTAATTTATTCAGATATTTCCAGGAGGAATAACGGAGAGATGACAAAACAGAGTTTTTTCAGAAAAATGCTTAGATATTTCATGGGGCATCAAAAAATTTTCTAACCTATGAGGGAAATCCCAGTCTCGTAAAGGTGCTATCTCATCCACAAATGGGCTTTGATTTTTGGGGCCGGTATTGACCATTGCAGTACTGGTCCATGTTCCTCTGTTCAACCAGGTAGTTTTTTTTTTTTTTCCTTTTCTTTGTTAACCAGTTTTTGAGCAGGCCATTCGAACGCTATATGGGGCCATTTACACGGCACAGGACAAATATCGGTCAGTTTATCCAACCCGTATTTTTCCCGTTTTCGTGCCCTGCACAAAGCCCCCGGGGGAAGGCTTTTCTCCCCCGCCCCCCCCCTTAATTTTTCATGTTATATTTTTCCGAAAACGGACGGAGGAATGAAAATGTTCTTGTTTGTCGGACCCCGGCGGTCTGAAAAACCACTGGGCGGAAAATCCGTTTTGTGGGGACTGCTGCACGGATTTTTCCATTAAGGTATGTGTAAAAGTTTTTCAGCCGGTTTTCAAAACCGAAAAGTGGCTGAAAAACTGTTCCGTGGGGACATAGCCTAATGCTTTCTTGTACTCTATTTTATTTTTTTTTGCCCTTTATGCGGTTTTATTTTTATGTAATTTTTCCCCAGAATGTGGGAAAGTAGAAAAAGTTTTCCACATTTATTTCACAACAAAAGTGATACTAAAATAAGTTTTGTACTTGTCACTTTTCTGTCATATGTTTATAGTTAGATGATATAAAGTTTAAGGGTCTCGGGTGCAGGGCATAAAAGTTGCTTTTTGGGCTGTTACTTTTTTTTAATAAAATTTTAATCTGTTTTTAATATTTTTTTTATTCATTTTACATGTTTTGCCTCCCATGAGATCAGAAAAATACCTATGGGGGCATTTTTGCATCTTGGTACACCCTTCTGCATTATCTATATAATGCAGAACAGTGCAAAAGCAATAGCGCCCCATAGTGGTCAAGTATCCTAGGAGGACTACATATACAAGTATAAAAAAAAATGTATTAAAGATATCAAAAATGCTGAAAACACCACACTTAATAAATAATAATCTTTATTTATTTGGAGCACAGCCCCTTTACAATTTGGGGGTGTGGGCAGACAAAAAAGAGACATTATACGTAAAAAGCACTTAAGATGAGACAGATGTGATGGCTCTGATAGCAAGAGTTCAATTATTATGGTCTTGGTGGAAGGGTTTGGAAGGCTTGGTTTAAAATGGTAGGGCCCTGTTTCATAAAATAGGGGGTGGTTTACATAAAAATTGGGGAACCCCGCCCCACAGACTGTTCATCTATATACAGATAAGTGCCAAAGTGTATTGAGTGATAGAAAGTGAGGGGTTAGGAATCGTGGTAGGCCAGGCTAAGAAGATGTATTCTCAGGGCCCTCTTAAAACTGTGAGGGTTGTGACTGTGCCGATCGCCGTGGTAGGATGTTCCCCGAGAACTGGTGCAGCCATGTGAAATCTTGGAGACGGGCTGGGAGGTTTGGTGATTGTGGTCTGTAAATTTTATATCACAGGAGGGGAAAAGGGGCTGGTCGGGGGTAAAATAGAGATGAGGGGTGAGTGTAAAAGGGGTGTAACTTCGTGGAGAGTTTTTGGGTGGCTTGATGAGTTTGTTGTATTCTATATGAATGGGCAACCGTGCAGTAATTGACAGTTAGAGGGATCCGTTTTTTAAGTGGAAAGAAGGATGGCCGGCTGCTGCATTCGGCGTTGGAAAGGTGAGGTTTGCAGAGAGGGGGATGATAATAGGAGTTAAATAGTCAAGACCCTTTTCACAAATAGTGAATAAAAAATAAGTTTACTAAGGTTTTACCCCTCCGGGAGCGTGTGTCTATTAAAAAAAAACATTTATTCCCTATGGCAAAAAACCCTATTTGAAATTCCCAACACTAGAAAATTTCGGGTTTTTTGGTTATTTCTTTTCCCAAAAAAAATTGTTATAAAAAGTGATTGAAAAGTT
>JAODAL010045524.1:0-31856 GCA_025379985.1 Phyllomedusa bahiana
CCTATGAGGACATTATTGTTAGTACATACATCTGTATATACAGACACTGAGCTCCTCCATACCTGGAGCCTTGGTCCTCTCCTGCCCAATATAGAGGACATTACTGTGAGTACATACATCCATATATACAGACACTGAGCTCCTCCATACCTGGAGTCCAGGGCCCCTCCTGCCCAATTTAGAGTACATTAATGTGAGTACATGCATCCATTTATACAGACACTGAGTTCCTCCATACCTGGAGTCCAGGGCCCCTCCTGCCCAGTTTAGAGGACATTACTGTGAGTACATATATTTGTACATACAGACACTGAGCTCCTCCATACCTGGAGCCTTGGTCCCTTCCTGCCCAGTATAGAGGACATTACTGTGAGTGCATAGATCTGTATATACAGACACTGAGCTCCTCCATACCTGGAACCCAGGGTCCCCCCTGTCCAGTATAGAGGACATTACTCTGAGTACATACATCTGTATGCAGGGGTGCAGTGCATTATATTAATTTTGGGCATACAGTGTGTGATACAATTAGTTTTGGGGGACACCGTGTGTGGTATAATTTTAGGGGTGCAATATGTGACATCATTCATTTTAGAGTTTTATGTTCCACTTTTCTTTTCCTGCCTCATTTGTATGAATTACTTATTTAAGTGAATAGTGATGCATTGTAGATGATGCAATAGTAGACTCCATTCTCCATGTAGTTTCCTGATCGGAGAGGATGGCCTCGTGTATGGCCGGGGATGGGTGAGGATGGACAACACTTGGAGCACATGCAACATCCTACAAACCCATCTCCAGTCGTATCCGCTTCATAGGATCCTTCACTAAAAACTGGGGACTTAAGATAAATCCCTGATATCATAAGGAGGGATGAGGGGTAACAATATGTCATACTGGGGGGGGTTTTGTTGTTCTTCCTTTGTCTAGTAGTATAATGTTGTACCGTGTTAGCCATAGAAAGTAGTAGAAGAGTGAAAAGGTATCGCCTGATTTCTTCACTCTTCTACTTCCTTTGTCTAGAGAGTATAAGATGGCGTTACTATGAAGTGTAAAATATTTTGGCTGGAGTTCTCAGATCCTGCTCCCAACAAGGCCACATTTAATGCAGCGAAGAGTCTCATTGTTTGTGGAGTCTCCAGAAAAGTCACTAATGAAGTTATGTCCTGAAGAGACATCGAAATATAATGAGCATGAAATGTAATGAGCATGAAATATAATGAGCATGAAATGTAACGAGAATGAAATGTAACGAGAATGAAATGTAATGAGCATGTCATGCCTCGTTCTATTAAAGGGAATCTATCACCAATTAATTTTTTTACTAATTAAAACAGGAAACTGACTTATATATTCATCTTATATCCAGTTGTCGGTGTTTATGAATTGTAAATTGTGGCTGAGAGGTGCGGCCATCTTTGCCTGAACTTGCTTTTAATAGGGGTTGTATCACATACAGGCGATTGGCACCTGACTTGTTTATGTTAAAGCATACTTGCCCCAACATATATAGTCGATTTCTACAATATAGTGTCTCATGTAGCAGTGTTCCTACCTGATTCCTAGATATACCCGAATATTGTAAGGGCTGCAATAGTCCTCAGGTTACTATAGCCTCTCTGACCTAGTTTTTGATCCTCTCCCCCATGTTAGCCATAGCAAGTGCTGGTTGCCTTAATAGCCTATATATATAAGGGGGGGAGAAGATACAGACTAGTGCACCTCAGCAGCCTTGTGATGCAGGCCTGTAGCTAGCCAGCTAAACCATACCTCTTGAAATTCAAAAATGAAACGAGAAACAGGCGATGAAGGTAAGATGAATCGATTGAAGTGAGAAACCCCTTTAACAAGTATTTAGGTAGCATGCCCTTAGGAGCAGCTCGCAATTGACATAATAGTCTTGTGAACAGGAGCCAAGACCCACTTGAAAACTTCTATAGCTGATTCTGCTGGGCATCGCTCTTGTGGACCTGGGAAGAAGTCAGTGTGCAGGGAGGGGGAGAGGGGTAACTATCTTCTTAGGCGTACATGGTTGGGATCCATGTGTTATGCATAATACACATTTGGTGTCACCTTTCCAGTGTAATCCTGCCTTTGCTGTAACGAGGAGACTGCCCCCCCTTATGGGAGAAGTTTTCATTTTTAGTATAGCGATGTTTCAAGACCTATTATTAGTGCCGAGTGACCAAAGTGTAGAACTGCAGGATTTATTTAAAATATTAGATTGTGATCTGGAAAATCTTACAAAAAAACACAACCAACAAGTTCTCTCTAAAAAATGTGCATTCGCGATAAATCACATGACTGAGAACAGTAGGTCTCATTTTATGATGACACAGTCCCCCTAATCCAACCTATAAACTCCCGGGTTTTGACCATGGAAGGAAAAACCCTATGGGTGGGGGCCCAAATTGCCCTTTTCCGACTCCAAATCTGCATCAGAATAACCCGGATAGGTCCTTTTTCCCAGAATTTTGTTACCATAACCTGTCATAAATTTTTTTTAAAAAAAAAAATCTAACCCATTTTATACTTTTTTAACCCTTTTAAACGACCTTAAAATATCCTACGTCCAGGTGTTTGGGGGTTTCCCCACCTGGGAAAGTAAAGGGATACGTCCTGAGGATCGCGCGCAAAAGGACAGCCCCAAAACGGAGGCAAGAATGCCCTTCCAAGGGGTTGGGTCTTTGACGGCACGATGCCCGGGCCTTTGCCCGTTGGGGCATGTCCCCCATTTTACTACAGTTGTATAGGAACCAGCATACAACAAGGGCACTGATTCCTATTGAATAAAGGATCTAAAGATTCTCATTCAAATCCCCAGGGGGAAAAGTAAAATAAAAATGTAAAAAGTAAAAAAAAAGAAAAAAAAAGTGAAAAACAAGTAAAACCAACAAAAAAATAAAATAAAAATACGTAACCCCCTTTTCCCCCTTTACAAACGCAATCGCCCCAAAAAAGATCAAAAAATAAATAAAGTACCCATATTTGGTATCGCCCGTGCGAAACGACCTCCCCTATAAATCTGTCTTTTTTAATTAACCCTAGGGTAAACGCGAAAAAAAAAAAAAAAAAATCACAGAATTAAGATTATTGTTCACCCCAGACATAAAATGGAATAAAAAGCGATAAAAACTCCTAGAAACCCAAAAGTTTTTCCAAATTTTAAAACGTCGTTACCCCCAAAAAAAAAAAAGCCCTTTTATACACCTGTAACGGGAAAAAAAAAAAAGTATAGCTCTCAGAAAATAGGGTGCATAATTATTGTTTTCACAAAAAAAACACTTTTCTTTTTTTTTTAAAAAGTGTTTTAAAAATAAAAAAAAAAAAATAGGGTATCCCCCATAATTTCGCCCCAAAAAGAGTAAAGCTAATTATCACGGATACTGCACGTACCCTTTTTAAAAAAATAAAAAAACATACTAGGATTCCCAGTATTTTTTCCCCTTTGGCCTCCAAAAATGGTTTTTAAAACGAAAAAAAAGTTTCCCCCCAAAAAAGAATAAAAAAACGTCAACTCACTCCAAAAAACAAGTCCCTACACAGCTCCAGCAAAAAAATTTAAAATTTTATGGCTCCAGACTATGGCTCAAAAACGTATTTTCCGGGTTGAAAAAAAGTTTTTTTATTTATAAAACATAAAACATAAAAAAAATACAAATTGGGTATCGTGTAATCGTTTTTCCCCTTGATAAATCCCATGTCATAAATCCCGTACAGGACCGCTTAAAAAAAATAAACATCCCAAGATTGCTTTAATTTTGTTCAAAAATCTCAAAAAAACCCTTAATAAAAAGGAAAAAGCTCATATGCACCCCATAATGGACCAAAAAAAATTCAACTCATCCGCAAAAAACAACCCCATAACAGTCTGCACACACAAAATAAAAAGTTATGGGTGTCAGAAAGGGACAAATAAAAACCCCAATTTTTTATAGACGTATTTTACTGTGTAAAAGTAATAAAAAAAAAAAAACTTTTTAAAAACTTATATTTAATGTACCGACCCCCATATAAAGTTATTTACTCCTTTTCATGCACGCGAATGCTGTAAAATTGAAACCCCAAAAAACAATGACCGAAATGCTTTTTTTCCCCCCTTTTTTTTGCCCCAAACAAAAAAAAAACAAAGGAACACCCGTGCATCCAAAATGCACAGTACACCCCTAGATAGATCCTGATGGGTTTTTTAACCAAAATGGGGGGACTTTGGAAAGGTTGCCTGTTCTGCTACTTTGGGGGGTTTTGCAAATGCGACATCCCCCCCAAAATCGCGTTTCCCAAAAACAAATAGCCTCCCCCCTTTTACGCCCTGCCATGCCCCCAAACAGCAGTTAAAACCCCAGTAGGGTATTTCCGAACTTGGAAAAATTGCTTAAAAAGTTTTAGGGGTTTTTTTGTCCCCGGGTTCCTTTTATTTAAAAAACATTTAAGCTAAAATTTCAGTTTTTTGAAAAAAATTTTTTTTTTTTTTTTTTCACCCCTTTTGCTAAAAAAAATTTTTTTGAATCACCTTGGGGTTTTGATATCTCACTACACCTCGGGTATATTATTTAAGGGGGGTAGTTTCCAATATGTTCATTTATTAGTTTTACACCTTAGGTTGAAAAAGGGGCCCCAAATAAAATCGTTTGAAAATGAACCCCCAAAGTATAGTATGCTCTCCTATTCGGGGCTTAGGGTGACCCAAAAAATGCCCCAAGGCCACATTGGGATATCTCTAAAAACGGGAGACCTGGGGGGAATTTATATTAATTGCATTTACCTGGTACTTTACCGTAATTTCCCGGAAAAAGGTAAATATTGAAATCTCAAAAAAAGTGGAAATTTTTAAAATTTTACATCCCCTTTGCTTTAATTTCTGTGAAATTCTGAAGGGTTATCAAAATTCCTAAATGTGTTGTAAAAAACGTTTTAAAGGGTCATTTTTTTCAGATGGCCATTTTTGGGGGTATCTAACATGCAGGCCCCCCAAAGCCACGTAGAACTGGAGTGTCCCTAAAAAAATGTAATTGCAAATTTTTTGAAAAGTGAGAAATTACTACTAAAATTTTTAAGCCCCCTAAATTGTAAAAAAAAAAAAAAAAACAATTTAAAAAAAAATTTTTCCAACCATTTGTGGACATTGGTAGATGCTAGTTATAAACTATTTTTGTGGGTTGAATAAAATTTTCTTCTCACGCAAAATTTTTCAACTTTAAAATCCAAATTTTTCCAATTTTCATGAAAATTTTGATAATTTTTTTACAAACAAACAAGGATTGTATGATAAAAAATTTCTTAAATTAAAGCACCAAATTTCACGAGAAAAAAAATCTTGAATCACATGAATGGTAAAAGGGTTTTTAAAAAAATTCTCACATAAATTTAAAAAACAGTCATTTTTAAAAAAAGGGCTTGTAAGGGAAGGCAAAACAGCGGGTCCAAGGGGTTAATAACTCCCCCATCTTTACGTCTTGTACAGTAAGTCTAACATTTAGGAAACCAGCTGGGAGGTGAAACCTTCTTCCTAGATGTAGAGGATGCCCCTTGTCGCTTTTACGGGCCTTTGGGAAAAAATAATGTAAAGAGTCTATGTCCGTCCTTTACCTGGGAAAATTAAAACCATAACCCCTCTTTTTTTCAAAACGGGGGAAAACCGCTTTTTAAAACTTTTTGCCAAAATAATTTAAGCCCCATCAAAAAATTTTTGGGTCCCCCCCCCCCCTTTAACCCCCAAAACCTTCTTGCACTTATCATCGGGACCCTTTTTTTCAAAAAATTTATCGGGGCCTCCGTCTCCCTCCAATTTTAAAAAATCCCCTCTCCAATATGAAATGTGGCAATTTTTAAAGGAAAAAAACTTTTCAATTTAAATTTCCTTAGAAATGATGTTGGAAACCCCCCTCCCCAAATTTACAAAAAAAGGCGGGTTGGGGAAACAATGGTTTAAAAAATAAAAAAAAAATAAATTAAATTTTTTTTAATTTATAATAATTAAAAAAAATTGGCCCCAAGGCTCCCGGGTTAAAAAACTCAGGGGTCGGTGCTATCTGCTCTGTGTAATTGCCCACCCTGACTCCCGGGTGTGCCGATGGGAGACGATCTGGAGCCCCGGAGGCAAGGGGTCACAGTTTTCAGCCATTCTCCTCCCAGTGTACACGGGGCAAAAAAGGTGGGCCCCTTTGGGGGTGCCCTGTTGGGTCTAATGGGTAATATAAAAAGTTTTAAAGGTGATGCTATTTAGTGCTATAAAAGAATCCATGTAAAAATTTGTCCAACCATTGCCAAAAAAAGGGGGCCTGTATTCTCACAATAGGACCAATGGCGTTTTCATGTGGGGAGTTGACCTGGTTTTTCATGTCAAAATCCATAAAAAATTTTGGTGATAAATTTGGTAAAAAATTTTTCATGCGTTTTTTTCCCCCACAACAGAAAAAAAAAAGGGGCAAAATAAGGGTCGTGTTACTTACCCATAATTTCACAATGCAGGGAGTTTTTAACCCCCTTTCCCCCCTACGCAGCAAAAAATATGACTCTAAATTTTTTTCACCCTCCCCAAAAGCCATGATTTTCATCTACATAACATACAAGGGCCTGTTTTTTGCGGGACAAAGATGTATTTTTTAATGCTGCTTGCCATATAAATTATTGTACTTTGAGCAAAAAAAAAAATAAGTGTGGGGGGAAAGGGGGTTGAAAAAAAAACATACTTGTATCATGTTGAGAGGTTTTGTTTTTATGGTTTATAAATGATGTTTTTTATCGGGATTGGCAGGCCCATATGATTCTGGGATATCAAATATGTAAGGTTTTTTTTATGTTTTAGTACTTTTAAAAAAAATTTTAAAACATTGTAATTTTTTTTTACTTTTTCGCCTCAGGGCCATTTTCCCCAACTATTATTTTCTTTTTTTACACCTTAAACCCCAAGGGGGGGCGCATTTTTTGCGATAAAGTTAAATTTTTTTTTGGAAACCTTTTGGGGTATGGGTCCACTTCTTGACACTTTTTTTTCCCAAATTTATGGGGGACGTTTTTAGGATACAATAAACAATGTAATTTTAATTGTTTTGGACTTTTATAGACGCTGATACCAATTATTTGAAATTTTTTTATATTTTTTTTTTTTTTGTAAAAAGGAAATAGTCAGGTAAATTCAACTTAATTTTTTTTCATCATTTTTTTATTTTTTAAAATTTTTTTTTTAGTATTAAGGGGTTTTACAAAAGGGTAAATCCTCTGCACCAGTTGTTTGAAGCTGCTGGAGGCAATCAACATGTGAATAAAAAGGGTCCCAAAATTTGGCATATTCATAAGCTTCATTAAATTTAATGAGAGGACGCCCAGCTAGTTGCAATGCCTTCAAGGATTTTTACTTTGTGGGAAAATCCCTTTAAAATTTTCATCCCCCCAAATATTGACCACTAAGGGACGTGTTTGTTTGTACACCCCCTTCGGTTAATAAATAATACCAAAAATGCGGCTCTTTTACATCGCAGCTTCAGCTTGCTTGTTGCTGGTTTGCCCCTGATCTGTTTCCTCATTGGTTCCAAAACATTTCCCTTGGGGAGGACTTGACTTAACCCTTTTCCAAAAATGTAACTTTATTCTTTGTTAAGGCCGTTTCCACGGGTTATTGGGGGGACGGATTGCAGCCGTATTGCGCGCCGTACTGTGCTGCAATACGGCTGCAATCCGTCCCTGGCATTACGGTAATCCACAGTTCTCGTAGAGAACTATGGATTACGTCTCTCCTACCCGCCCGGCGAATCCGCCGGGCGGGGAGAAAGTGCAATGTTCATTATCCCGGCGGGATACGCACCGTGGATAATAAAAGTCCATGGGGCCGGTGGGCAGCGCCCCCACCTGGCCCCGTACTCAAGCCGTAATTGCGGGCAAAATCCGTCCCACAATTACGGCTTGAATAAGCCGTGTGAATCAGGCCTTAACCTTTCTTTGGTAGAACGTCTCATGTGCAATGGCCATAAGCACAGACTAGACAACAGCGGTGTAATTAGAATCTCTCGGGCCCGATATCAAAATTAGATGGATTCCAAACAACTAATGACAGGAAGCTAAAACAGCAGCAGAAAAGTAATAATTAAAGGTACAAATATAAGCGCCATATATATGAGAGAACACACAAAGTGCTGCTAGACCTCAGAAAGCCACCAGCTTGTTTAACCGTACAAAAAATACATAAGGACTTATGTATGAAAATTGTGTGAGACTTGCTTTGTTGCCCATAGCAACCAATCAGAGCTTCTCTTTCATTTCATGAAGTGCTCTGAAAAAATGAAAGGGGAACTCTGATTGGTTGCTATGAGCTGGGATCGCTTGCTGTGAGCGCTGATCGGTTGCTTTGGGCTCTGATCGGTTGCTATGGGCTCTGATTGGTTGCTATGGGCTCTGATTGGTTGCTATGAGCTCTGATTGGTTGCTATGGGCTCGGATTGGTTGCTATGGGCTCTGATTGGTTGCTATGGGTAACAAAGAAAGACTGACTCAGAACAACACAGTTTTCATATATGAGGCCCATAATGTTCTCTGACCTGAGTGGCCCCATCAGGCCTCTGGGCCCCAGAGCAGCTGCAAAGCATGTAATGGCTATAGTTACCCCCCTGCTAGACACAGCGAGCAGGAATGGACAAGGCCCGGACACAGAAGGACGGTCTCACCATTGTCCCTAGAGAACACAGCCAGTGGTGACAGAGGCGGTGGTGCCAGCTCAGGGAGTGGCAGCCATCTTGGATTCGATGCTCTGGCGCGCACCTCCACGCCATTCTGTTTAGCAAATGGAAGGCGGCTGCAGAGCTCTGACCCCCTAACTACCTCCAATGTAAAAGAGGTGGAAGGGGCTGACTACTACACAACCTCAAAGGACATCTTGGCCTTTTACTGACCACGTGGTGCATTACGGCACTTTGAGGGCAGCCATAATGCTGATGCGGTCCTCGAGGAAAATGAGTTTGACTCTACTGCCCTATAGGCACAACATTGGTGGTGGAGGTGGGGATTAATGTGGGGATTAATAAACCTCCCAACTTTTTGGATGGTCAAAAAGGGACTCATGTGGTTCACTGTAAGATATATATAATTTTTTTATGTACATTTGTACATTTCAGCCAATTTCCATTTACAGTGAGTGCACAGTTGTCCAAATACAGACACTTTTATGGTCCAAACTGCAACAAATTATTAAACAACCTATAAATGGCCGCCCAATCTGCACTTAGGAACCAGAAAGATGCTTTTTCAGGACAATATATTAAGTTTACTGATGCAAGTTTATTTGTCAAGTCAGAAAGAGGGACATTTAGGGACTAAAGAGGGACAGGGGGATTGTAATGCAGAGGTGGATTCGCTGGACCACCGCAAGCGATGATAGTTAAGCCACGCCAGGGAGCGGAGTCTAAGTAGCCCCCGGTGTTCACCAGAGCCCACCGCAAAGCGGGATGGACTTGCTGTGGCGTGAGGCTACCAGGTCGCTACCCCTGACGTGACTTGCTTGCGGTGGCGGCCGGGGTACAGCGTGGTACAAAATCGTAATCCAGAGGCGTAGTCGGGGACAGGCAGAAGGTCAGGGCAGGCGGCAATGGTTCGTAGTCAGAGACAGGCAGACGGTCAGGGCAGGCGGCAAACAGGCAAGGTCAGGAAACGTAAGCAGGCGGACTGGTACACAAGTAGACAAGACGGACTTCTGAATACAGACTAAGCACTCCAACACACACCAACGAACTGGCAGTGAGTGTAGGAGGTGTGCACACTAAATAGGGTCAGCGGCCAGCAATGGCCAATTACCGGCGCGCTACCCCTTTAAATCCTGACCAGCCGTCGCGCGCCCTAAGCAGCGGGTAAGCGCGCGGCGGCCGTCGGAGCCGGACACAGGAGCGGGGACTGGTGAGTATGGGGTTTCCTGAGCAGGAGCAGAAGGGCAAGGGCAGCCGCGGCACCCGCGCCAGACCCCGTAAGGGCGCCGAGCCCTGTGATAGTACCCCCCACCTTAGGTCTCCCCCTCTTCTTTTGGAATTTAGCGAGGAGATCAGGGGACAGGTTGGTCTCTGGTTCCCATGAACGCTCCTCCGGACCGAAGCCCTTCCAGTCAATAAGGAAGAACCGCTTCCCCCTCACTGTCTTCTCCGCCAACACCTCCTTGACCTCAAAGATGTTATCTGTATTAGCGACAGGAGAAGGCGAGACAGATCTACGGGAGAAGCGGTTCAGCACCACCGGCTTGAGGAGGGACACGTGGAAGGCGTTCAGGATACGTAGGGTCGGGGGCAAGCGGAGCTTGTAGAATACTGGGTTTAGTCTACGAAGTACCACAAAAGGGCCCAAGTATTTGGGGCCCAACTTGTAACTGGGCACTTTGAAGCGGATGTACTTGGTGGATAACCAAACCCTATCGCCCGGCTCATATAAGGGCGGGGACCTACGATACCTGTCAGCCTGAAGTTTGGTGCGAGCAGAAGCCCGTAGAAGGGCCTGTCGTGTGAGTTGCCAGAGAGCCTTGATGTCCTTTACTTGGGCATCCACGGCAGGGACAAGAGAGGAGGTATCTAGGGGAGAGGCGGGCGTGGATGTAACCCAAAGACGACAAAAAAGGGGGAGGCCCCAGCAGATTCTGACTCTAAAGAGTTATAGGAAAACTCTGCCCAGGGGAGAAGATCGGACCAGTTATCATGCCGAGTGGACACAAAATGCCGCAAGTAGGTACCCAATACCTGGTTAACCCTCTCTACCTGCCCGTTAGTTTGAGGGTGGTATGCAGATGAAAAATCTAGCTGAATCTGCAACTGACAGCACAGAGCCCGCCAAAATTTAGCAATAAACTGGACTCCCCTGTCAGAGACAATATGCAAAGGGAGACCGTGCAATCGGAAAACATGCCAGAAAAAATGTTGGGCCAGCTGGGGGGCAGAGGGTAACCCAGGCAGAGGGATAAAATGAGCCATTTTGGAGAAACGATCGGTCACCACCCAGATGACCGTGTTTCCAGATGAGGGCGGGAGATCTGTAACAAAGTCCATGGCGACATGGGTCCAGGGTCCTTCCGGCACAGGGAGAGGCTGAAGAAGGCCTGTGGGTTTGAGACGAGGGACTTTTTTACGGCACAGGAGGTGCAGGCCAGAACAAAGTCCCTGACATCTTGAGCGAGGGTGGGCCACCAGTAATAACGGGAGACCAGCTGTAGAGACCGATGGACTCCTGGATGTCCAGCTGTTCGGGAAGAATGTCCCCACTTCAGGATTCTAGGCCGCAAGGCAGGACGCACATAAGTCTTCCCGAGGGGCAAGTGTTGAAGATCCACGGGAGCAGCCATGACGAGCCGTTCCGGGGGAACTATGTGCTGTGGAGGAGACTCAAGACCCACCGTATCCGAAGAACGAGATAGGGCGTCAGCTTTGACGTTCTTCCCGGCTGGCCGAAAGTGCAGAAGGAAGTCAAAACGGGCAAAAAAGAGCGACCATCTGGCCTGCCGGGGATTCAGGCGTTGAGCCGACTGAAGATATAGGAGGTTTTTATGGTCGGTGAAGATGTTAATAGGGTGACGAGCCCCCTCCAGCAGGTGACGCCACTTTTTCAAAGACCCCAACTTTTTTGGCCCAAATAATTCCCGCCCCCAAATTTGTAAAATTTCTTTTCTGGGCAGGAAAAATTTTGGAGAAAAATCCACAAAAACCCATTTTAACCCGGGGAAGATCTCTGCAGGAGGACGCCCCCGGCACCCACAAAGGAAGCGTCCACTTCCAAAATTTGAATGGGGCGGTTAAAAGTCCGGGCAAAGACAGAACCGGAGCAGACGTGAATGCAGATTTGAGACGGCGAAGGCTTTTTGGGAGCTTGGGGGCCCCCTTTTTTGGGTTTGGGGCGTTCTTTTTATTTTAGAGCCACCAGGGGGGGCCACCACGAGGGGGAAGTTTTGGGATAAATTGTCTAAAAAAATTTGGGGCGAACCCCAAAAAAAACTTAAAATGGCCCGAAGGCCCCCCGGGTTGGGGCCCCTGAAAGACTGCGGAGAGTTTTGAAAAACCAAACCGGGACCCCCCTTATCAAACATAAAACCCTAAAAAGGGTAACGGGAAATTTTCAAAGAAAACATTTTTCTCCGGTTTGGCAAAGAGTGATGGTGCGGAGCCCCGCCTGAGGAACTGGGGAAAACGGGGGTGGCGATGAGTTTCAAGACAGGGAAAAAAATTTAGAATTTTTTTTCCCAAATTAAACCCAAAAACACAGACGTAAAAGTGGGCCCCCCGGAAATCCTTTACAAAGTTCTGAAACCCCAAGCAGGGCGTTTGAAAGAGACCGAATGACATAACCAGAAAACTCGAAGGGGCCATCCCGCGTATTAAACGCCGTCTTCCATCATCGCCTTCTGGGAAAGAAATTAATTTTATAACAAAAGCTTAGATCCTTTTTGGGAAAAGTTTTTCCCGGGGCCACGCCAGGCGGTTGAAAAGTTCTGAGATAAAGGGGCAGAGGTAGCTTTTTTTAAACCAAAATTTTTATTTAAGCCCCGATAGTCAAATGCAGGCCAGAGAACCCCCTTTTTTTCCCCCCAACAAAAAAAGAAGCCTCTCCTGCTGGGACGGGGACTTACGAATGAAACCCTTACGGAGGGTTCCCTCAATTAGTATTCTGAAAATAGCCTTCGCCCCCGGGACGGAAGGGGATAGACCCCCCCCCGGGGGAAGGAGCATTTTTGGTTGCCAGCCAGCAGCTAAAAATTTTTCATTCATTCTTTATTTTTTAAAGGGTTCTTCTTTTTTTTCTTTTTTTTGAGTTTTATTTTTTTTTTTGATGTTTTTATAAAATTTTTTAAATTTGTGTCTTGTGATTTGGGCTTTTCCCGAAAACCCACAGTTTTTCCGATCTAGGGGAGAGAGCAGAAATAAAAAACCATGAGGAAGGGGGGTTGTCGCTCCCAAAATTCGTGGGTTCATCTAGCCGAACCACCCAAGTAATTTTTTCTGCTGCTTAATTGCAAAACCCCTTTATCTCTATTTCTGTGCATTTTTTACAAGTTTTTAAAAAAATCATGAATAAAAAAAAACAATTTTTTTTTTTAATAAAAGGGGACTTTTCTTCATGGCCGGGCCCAAGCCCCCTTTCGAAAGGGGTTTTGGGAAAGCGGGTTTAAATATTTACCTTTTTCCCGGGGAAGGGTACAGCCAGGTTGTAGACCCTATGGGACAATCAAAAGGGCTGGTGTGGGGAAGATTTTTCGATCTGTCTTTCCGAAAAAAACGCCCAGCAAAGTCCCATATGGTGTAGGAAGGCCTGGGGGGGTTTGGGTAGATTTCAGGGAACACCCGAGGAGCAGGTTGCGGCTTGGGACAGGCAACCAAGACCCCAAAACCCCAAGCATGACTTCAACCTGTGCCCCCATTCCAAGGTCGGGGAAATTGTCCTCCCAACCCAGGGGAGGCCCAAAGGATTTCAACGGGGTTTTAAAGGCAGGACAGAATTTTCCCAAAGCCCTCCTTGTGAAAGCCCCAATCTGCAAGGGGGGGGGGAGCAGTGCAGAAGCATAGCGCCCCTTAAGGCTTCCCCCACGACGGAGGGTGACACCATAGGTTTCTGCAAGGGAAAATCACTGGGAGACAAAACCCCGGTCAAAATTTTCGTGGCTTATTAAATTTTTTCCTGCATATCCGGAATAAAAAAAGGCGGGGGCCTAAAAGGTGCATTTGGGGGATGAAACCCCAATACATACGGCATGGTCAGAGGGGGAAAGGGGGCCGCTCTGACACCTGGGGTTTGCCTCCCCCTACGCCCCTAGGGGGCGGAATTTTTCCCGGGCGCCCCGGGACGGGTCCCCTAAGAAAAGGGCCCCAAACCCCACAATAAAACACAAGCTGTTTCAGCCGCCGCTGTAAAACTTCCCCCCGGGGACGGGGGTTGGGGGCTCCCTAAACCCTGCCAAAGGTTTTTCCCTCGAAACCATGGGAGGGGGAAAAAGGTGGCCGCTGGAAAGTTGGGAAAGCCAAAGGGGGTTTTAAAGGGGCGTGGAAGGGGGGAACGACCTCCCTTTAAAAGGGGGAGCCTTTTTTTGGCCTTTTTCGGCGAACCGAATATCACCGGGGGGCCCTAAGTGTTTTAATCACCCCAAAGCAGTTTGGTAGTTTCCCAAACGCCCGAGCCATCCTTATTCGCCCCCGAGAGCCCTTTTGCCAGAATTTCGCCACCAAAAGCTTCGTTATTCCTTTCCAGCTCCGAAGCAGAGGCAAAACTGCACTGAATACGGACTAAACAGTGGTGTCCCCCCAAAACCCAAGCCGGAGCAGTGCGCGGCGGCCGAAGAAGTAGGGCCCTTTTGGTTCCTCAAAGCCCGGGGGAAACCCCCCCGGAGGGGGTTTTGGAGTCAGCTGAAAAAGGGGACCCCCCTCAAACCCACATGGGGGTTGGCCCAACCCAAACCCTTCTCCGGGGACAAGGGGGTTTTGATTAAGAAGGCCACCTTGCACGCTCATTGGGAAATTGACCCCCAAATCATCTCGGGGTTGGAGGGAGCACGGGCTGATGACCCAAAAAAGGGCATTTTTTTGGGTCTCCACCCGAAACCCATGAGGAGAGTGGCAAATGCAGGAGGCCCCGAACCGGAGCGGGTAAGAAAATGGATCCCCGGAGCAAGGGTTCAGGTGCGGCGGGGGCAGTGGAGGAGACGGGCCGAAAGGGTTTTCTGCAAAATGGCCTAGTTGGTCAATACTTTGGGCCCCTGCGGGGCGATTTGCCGTCGGACTTCTCGGGGGTCGGACGAGGTCCCCTTTGGGGGAATCCAGGGCCAGTTCTACTGTAATGCAGGAGGGGTTTCGCGGGACCACCTTCAAGCATGATAGTTAAGCCACCCCCAGGGAGGGGAAGGCCCTAATTACCCCCGGGTTTTTCATCAGGGGCCCGCCCACAAAGGGGGATGGGCCCTTTGCTGTGGCGGGGGCCTACCAGGTCGCAAACCAAACTAGACGTGATTTTGTTTTGCGGTGGGGGGCTGGGTACAGTGGGGTACAAAATCGTAACCCAAAAGCGTACCCAGAGACGGGCAGAAGGTCAGGGGGGGGCAGCAGGGGTTTCCCGTAGCCCAGAGACGGGAAAGGGGTCAGGTGGGGCGGCAAACAGGAAAGGGGTCAGAAACGTAAGCAGGGGGACGGTTACACAGATAGACAAGATGGATTTCTGAATACAGACAAAGCCTCCAACAAAACCCCAAAAAAACCGTGGCGCCGACCCCTTTGGGGAAAAGGGATGGGGTTTTACAAATAGGGATTTGTCTCCCCAAAAGAGAGACACTTGGGGGTATAAAAAGCCTAAAGAAAACCCGTTGACGCACTGTCATCGCTCTCCCCCGGGATGATAAAAACAATCCCCTGTGATTTCCCAAACCGAAAATTGTCTTGTGGTCAAGTGACCGATGAAATTTGACGCCCATAATAAAAGTATCCCCGGGGGACACCGGGGTTTAATTATAAACAGTGGGGGTTTAGGTGAGTTCAGGGTCTTTTTTTTCATTTTAACACTGTCCCAAAAAATTTCAAAAAAAACCCCTTTAATAAAAAAGGGAAAACAACCAATTGGTTTGCTTTTCCTGCCACATAAAAAAATGGGGGCTTTAAACCAAACGGGAAAAAAAGAAAATGAAAGCTTTAAAAGGGTCTGTTTTGGGGCGCCAAACAAAAGGATAACTTTCCCTTTTTGGGGCAAAATTTCTTTTTCAGGAATAACCCCTCCGCGCTGCAGCCAGATTTGGACCGAAAGACGCAGACCCATTTTTCAAATCTGACGTGTGTCACTTTATGTAGGAATAACTTTTTTTTTTTTGTAAACATAATTTTTATTAAATTTTACAATGACAAAAACATATAATAACTGTTCAATAGATGAGATACCACTTGAAACCCCAAAGTAATAATTTTAAGGCACCCATTATTACAAATAAAAAAGTACAAAAATGAAAGTACAAAATAGCACTAATAAACATATTTTTTGGTACATAATAAAAGGTTTAAAAGCAAAAGAGGGTACATCTTGACTAAAGAAAAAAAACAAAAAAAAATTTAAAAGAAAAACCCCCCCCCCCCCCAAAAAAAAAAAAAAAACACAAAACCCGGGGAAACCCTTTAACAGTTTATGTATAAGAACATATTCCCCTACACCTATTTAAAAAGTAAGGCCGGGGATAAAAGGGAAAACACATACTTTTCGATAAAAAGCGTGAGATCGTCACACGGCCCCCTCGTCCCATAACCCCCCGAGGAATAAAAATAAAAGGAAAAATTTCCCCCCCCCAACCCTCTGACGCACGTTACCCGGGGGAAAACCAGGTGTGTGTCAGGATATGGCTGAGAAAACCCCTCCCAGGTTAGGGGGTACAAAACATCCAAAGCCCCCAGATCCCTTTCTGCGAGAGGAAAGAAAACCAAAGGGGTTTGTAAAAAAAAGGTTTCATGATCTCCTTGATCTCCGGGGGGTGTAAAAGTTACCTATAAAATCCTGCCTTTCTTGAAAAATTTAGAGCATTTTTTTTCATTAGTCCTGATAATGTCGTTTCTATCCATTTCCAGATGAAGTTTTTTAAACCCCCTGGATCACTTCCTTTCAATTTTAGGGGCATTTTTCCAACCATTTTTCCCGGAGGCTTCTTTTTAAACCGCAAAAAAAAAATATGTGCAGAAAATTTTGGGGTTTTCCTAAAATGTTTTTGGTAAAATTATGGAACAGGGGCTTTTTTGGGGGTCTAACGTTAAATAAACCGAAACTTAAGATTTAAGTTTTTTATGAAATGTCCCTCCCAAACTTAAAGGTTTCCACACCGGTTTTTAAAAAACTATGGACAAAATCCCTGCGGGGGTGCCCCCACTTGGGGGGACCTCAAACGGTCCCGGACAAGCTGGTATGGGGGGAAAAAAAAAGCCGTAAAAATTTCCCCGGGAAAGGGGGAATTCTATAGAATTTGTCCCCCCACTTTTCATTAAAAAAAATTTATGGGTCTTTTAACCCTCCCTTTAGGGTTGTTTTCAGAGATCCCCTGGTTAAAGGGGAACCCCTTTTCCCCACTTAGCAAAAAACCTGCAAGGCCCCCCGTCTTTCCCGAACCCCCTACAAGACCAGCATATAGCGCTTATAAAAGAGTGGTCCTGTTGAAGAAGTTTTGGGCCGATAACATTTTCAAAACATTCAACTTTAAAAAGCGACGGGTTCATGTTCTTCCCATAAAAAACCCCACTATTTGGGGGTAAGGGGCCCAAAAAAAGCGATTTGGGGGCAAGGGGAAAATTTTTTTTAGAAAAAATTTTAAAAGAGTAAATCCGTTGGGGGGAAGGGGGAATAAGCTTGGAAAAAAGTTTAAAAACCCTCTACTCCTACAGAATTTAAAAATTTGGGGGGTTTTCAGGGCCCGGGTTTTAATTTTTTGGGTCCCAAGATAGGAAAGGGATCTACTGGTCTGGTAGGGGAGAGAGAACAGGGTTCTACAGGCCCTTCCAGCCCGATCGTGTCCCCCACAATGAGGCCCATGTTCGCCCACCCTTGGGAAAAGCCCAAAATTTGGTATTAAGGAGGGCCCGGAAAGGGTCCATGGGTGAACCCCGTGCCCCGGGCCCCAAATAGAGAGATTTGGAAAAATCTGGAAACGTTTAAAACCCAATCCATCCTTTTACGGGGGAGGCGGGTAATTTTACAACCTCAAATCCGCCCCAAAATTTAAACCCCCCCCCCCTATCCTTTGGGGGGATCAATTTTGCTAGGCTATCCGGGGGGTTTTTTATTCCATAGGAAAAAAGTTTAAAGCGGATAAAGTTGGTGGACATCTTTAGTCCTAAGCAAAAAGGGGGTTGTTTTAAACAAATTATATTTTTTTTTGGGAACCCATCAAACTTGAGAAATGACCTTAAATGATAAGGGGGGGCGGAAGAAGCTCCATCGTTCTAGTTCCTTAAACCCAATTTTTTTTTGGGAAAAGAGGGGGGTAAATTTAAAAGGGTAAATGGACTCAAAGGGGGCTTAAACCCATATTTAAACCCCGAAAAACTTTATGGAGGCACCCACCAGGGGTATGGTAAATTGGGGAAGTCGATGTGAAAGGGAATACAGGGAAGAGATCCAACAATTCGATTTTTGAAACATTAACCTTTAAGCCCGAGAAAAAGGGGGCCCAAAATCATGTAACAATCTAAAGCCAAACGGGGAAACCCCCACCAGTGGTTTGAAAGATAAATCAGGGAAAATCATCCCGCAAAAAAAGAGACCTTAAAAATTTTATGAAAACCCATATTTAATTGGCCCCGGAGGGTCTGGATTAGCGGGCCCGGGGGTCTGGGGAGCGGCCCCCTATTTTTCCCAAATTAAAAAGTATGGGGATAATGGGATCCCTGGCGAGTGTCTCCCCAAAAAAGAAAGGCCCAAAAAAGAAAACCCGGGGGTAAAAATCTGAGTGCAGGATTGGGGAAATTAAAAAATTAAAAAAACCGAAGGGCCCCTGGGAAACCGAAATCCGTCCATCACCTTTCCCCCAGCCATCCTAAACGACCCCGTCAAAAGCTCCCTTTTTGCATCAAAAGGGCAGGACAGCTGAGGGATGAACCCGGATTTCATTTGGGTCTCATCCAGAAAAGTAATGACTTAAAAAAATTAGAGACGGGTGCTCTGCCCCTTAAACAAATCCCTCGTTGAGGGGTAAAAGAGACAGGGGAAAAAAAGTTTGGGCCCGCCGTCTGCCAACACCTTAGAAAAAAATTTTTTTAATCAACATTTATTAAAAAAAATTGGGGTGGGTTTTCGAGGGGGGGAGAGACCTCCAATTTCCGCTTCGGTAAAAACTTTTATAAACCCCCGTTTCATATGTTGCGGGGGGGGAGTGTTTAATCCCGGGGAAAAGATTAAGACGGGGGTCAGAAGGGGAGTGACTCAGGAATTTAAAAACTTGTAAAAATTTTTCCCTGAAAAAGCCATCGGGAAACCCGGGGGTTTAAATTTTTACCCAATTCTTTAAAAAACCCCCAAGATTTCTTCATTTTGGACGGTTGGTTTAAAAAAGTCCCTATCTTTCCTCAGAAAGGGAGGGAGAACAGACGGCCAACCAGTCTGAGGGGGCCCCTGTCATCGGGGGTTTTTTTGTTTAATTAAATGGGCTTTAAAAATCGCGTAGGGCATTATTAATAGCAGTAGGGAAAATTGCATATTTCCCCCAAGAGTCCCCCCTTAAAAAGCATAAAATTGGGAAAGAGATTAACCCCCTTAGCAAAATTTTTCCCCAAAACCCCCCCCCCTTTGGTTTTTCAAACCTGAATAATTTAAACTGACATCCCGGGGCTGGCCCCGGGGCACCTTTTCCCATACTCCAGCCAGCCTCCCTACCCCTTTTTTTTTGTTAAACCCTTGGCTTTTTGGGGGGCAGGATTTTGGGTTTGGGGAGAAAATCATGTAAGATGGGCCGAAGCTTCCCCACTTTAACAAACTAATTTGAAACCGCAACCACCTTCCGACGGGTGTTATGAGGCAATCAAGTTGGGCCCCTAATGACCCCTTTAACCTTCCCCAAAGTAAACTGCTTTCCCCCTAAACCTCCGGGGTTTTCTTTAAAAATTGCAAACCACCACCCTCGGGGAATTTGCAAAGTCCCCCGTCCCCAAACAGGTAAGGGCGGGAAACTCCAGAGGTATCTGAAACCCCTTTTGGGGGCAGCGTCGACAGTTTTTGGGACAAGAGGGATGATTTTGAAATAAAAAAATCCTTAATATCACAGAGATCCACCCTTGCATGGCTTTGGGGAAAGTAAAAAAATAATCAATACCGGGGCCATTAAAATTTTGAGGAAAGGAAAAAGGGAAAATCCCCCTTTCCCTCAGGGGGAAGAGACCCTCCACGTAACAACCCAAAAGAAAACCCAATAAAATTAGCCAAAAGCGGGGGGGGCAGGGATAGCGGGAAAACGGGGGGAGCCCACCAGGCCGTTTTTTTTATCTTCCCGGGGAAAAAACCACCCGGGTTTAAAATTCCCCCCCCCACAAATTTTTAAAAGGACAGGGGCAATAGATAACTGGCGTTCCCGGGTTTTTTAAAAGACCCTTGGGTTTGGGATGAGGGCCGAGATAATTTTAGATGGGGAAAAAACTTCCCCTGAAAACTTTTCAAAAGGGCCCATGAATCCAGGGGGCCCCCGTTTTCATTTGGGGAAACTAACAAGGGGAATAAAAGATTTTTTTTGGGTAGGATAATTACCCCCATTTTTTTTATTAATGGATGGGGAGCCCAGAACTGACCCACCCCAAAAGGCCCCTTAAGCCGCTGAAATCTCCCTCCTCCCTGATTTTTTCCCGAAAAGGGGGGCGATGTCGTTTTTAATTTTTTTTAGGGAAATAGAATCATAAATTTTCCTTTGAAGGAAAACCCGCAGTCCCTTAAAAATTTCCAAAATTTTACTTTCATAAAGAAATTTACAAAGAAAAATAGCACAGCAATGTGGGGAAAAAGGAAAAGGACCCAGGGGGACGCACATGCAAACTAAAGGGGCGTCTTTTTTTCCCAAACCCACGGGATTTGGGCCCGGAGCCCGGGAGACCGGGGGACAGGGTTTTATTCGGGGGCCCACGCCCCTGCCCTTAAACTTGCTGGTTTTCGCAGAAAAAGGGATTTTGGGGGGCCAGATTATTTTCGCCCTTTTTGCGTCCCTTTTTTCGCCTTTGGGTTTTTCCCATTGGTTTGGACATGCGGGGCCACCAGGGAAAGGAGAATAAAAGAATTTAGAGCTATAAACTGCAGTTTTGGTAAGGCCCCTTTGCTCGGGCCACCACTAGATTTCGCCACAGCTTAAAAAATGGACTGAGCAGTTAGTTTATGGGTCAAACCCCCCCCCCCCCCCCCCTTGCCGGGGGAAAGGGGGGAAAACCGGGGTTGGTGGGGGTTCTGCAGATCCAGCAGGTGAAGCCCAAAGGGGAAAGGGAGCAGTCCCCGTTAGGGGGAAATTGTATATAAAGAGCCCCCCTCTCCTTTTTGTGTATGGAAGGGGCACAGGGGCTGTCCCGCAAGCGGGCAAACTGTTATAGACATTCCGTGGGCGTACAGGGGGGGGCAGAGAGGGATCCGCGGGTGCCTGCAGTCAAATTCCCTGTTCCCACAGGGGGGAGGGGTTTGGTTTACCCCAGGAAACAAGCTTTTTAAGTAGATAACTGGGGTGTCAGCCCCTTGTAAAAGGAGAGGGGAGGGGAAACAATTTACAGGAGCGCGGGCGGAGAGAATGCTTTAAACTCCTGCTCCCCTGGGCCCCAGGCTCGCACAAACCTTGCAGTGTCACCCAAAAACGTCTTCACCTCAGCAGGTCCCCAAAAGGTGGTTTAAACTATTCTCCCCCCAGGGAAGTCAGACAGAGAGCCCTCCCAAAAAAAAGTGACCCCTTTTCCCGGTATGTCCCCCTTCACAGGCCGGGGCGAAAGGGCCAATAGAAGCAAAATTTAGCTTGGGAGGTCCCCATGTTTGAGGGGGCCTGTCCCTGGGGTTCTCTACATCGGGGAAAGGGAAAAGGAAAATCCGGGAAAAACTTTTTTATACTTTTAAACCCAACCCTGAGACTGTTTTCTTTTTACACATTGTGCTTAGGGTAGTAAAAACAATTTTTTTTATACAATCCTTTTTTATTTGTTTAAAAAAACCCAAATAAATTTAACAAATTTAGAAAAAATTTTCAATTTTTAAAAATTCAAAAAAGGGCCCATCTAAACCAAAATAGTTACTCCCAAAATTTTTTTATTTCCAAGCAGCTACCCTATGTTTTTACTGTATCTTGGCCTCATTTTTAAACGCTTTTTATTTTTTTACAACATTGGGGGGCTTAAAAAATTTCGCAACAATTTTTAAACATTTTCAAGAAAATTTCAACCCCAAAATTTAAATTTTAGAGAACACCCCATTTCGACGGGTTTTTGTTTGGGCCCTTTAAATGTTAGCCCCCCATCTAAGAAACAACCCCCCCCTTTAAAAACTTTTCAAAAAAGAAAATTTAAGGTTTTTTAAACCCCTTTAAAAGGGTTTCACAAAAAAAAAGCAAAGTGAAGGTGAAATTTCAAAATGTCATTTTTTTTTTTGCAGTTTTTCAAATTTGATACTTTTATTCACAGGAACCCCGGTAGTTTTGACCATGGAAATGCAACTAAAAATCCATTCCCCCCAAATTTTGCCCTTTTTTTTTAATATCCCCCTAGGCGAACTTCCGTTCTTGGGCCCCCGGTGCCAAAAAATGAAATGGGGCCCCCCCCGGGCCCCCAAACGCCATCTGCAATACTGGGTTTTCTTATGTGGGAAAAGGGGCTTTTTGGGGGGGCCCCCCAGGGTGCAGGGCCCAGAAACGACCCCTACCCGGGTGCACCCCCTTTAACCCACGCCCCGATATCCCAAAATTTTGGCCCCGGGGCCTATTTTACCCCAACCACAACCTCAAAGTAGAAAAAGCACCTAAAAGGAAAACCCCCAGGATCTCATTTTCATTACGATTTTATTTAGGCACCATTTTTGGGTTTTTTGGGCCCCCTAAGGTGCAAAACTTAATAAACACCCTTAAAAGACCCCCATATTGGAAACTACAAAAACCCTTTAAATTTTATGTCCAGGGGTTGTGATATATCGAACCCCCCAGGTGTTTCCAAAAAAATTTTTTTTTGTGCCTTTAAAAAACAAAACCCCAAATTTTGTCAGTTTTTTTTCTCTTTTTTTACGCCGCTCCTCGGGTGGGTTTTAAACCTGTGGCAGATTTATAGTCTTTGGGTTGGGAAAAAGTGATAAAACCCAAAAATGTGTAAATTTATTTTTTAAAAATTTTTTAGGTGATTAGTTTTTTGTAATGGGGGAAGGGGAAGAATTTTTTTTTTAAAAAAAAAATTTTTTATTTGTGTTTAACATTTTTTTTTTTTACTTTTTTTTTTTCAAAGCTATTTACAAATTGTCTTCATAGGGGCCCTTTACTTAGGGGGCTGGGAGATCCTGTTATCACACATCTTTCCCGTCCAGGGGGGCGACCCTCACAGACAGCCATGAAGTCTTTGTTGAAAAATCCAGGGCTGTAGAGGACCCCTCAGAGCCGGGGTCAAGGGGGGCCTCAGTCATCTATTAACCGTTTCCCGGGGCCCCCTACAGCCAAATCAAATGGGCCTTTCCCCCCCTTAAAAAGCTCCTATTTTTTAAAAATCTATTTTTTATTAGGGGCCCCCGACAGGGGACGCCCTACTGCACTATTGGCACCCTTGGCCGGGATCACTGTGCAGCTGCGGCCGGGTAAGGGCTAGTTTCCCACGGGTGGGTTTCCCACAAAATTTCGGGAAAAAATTTCGCCCCGCAATTATGCCGGTTGCCATGCAGCGGGGGCGGGGGGGCCAGCAGCTCGCCGGCCCTATAGACAATCATTATTCACGGCGCGTACGCGCCGTAAATAATTGACATGTCGCTTTCTCCCCCCTCGGCATATTCGCCGAGCGGGGACAGGAGACGGTAATCCATAGTTCTCATAGAGAACTATGGATTCCGTAATGACAGAGACGGATTTCAGCCGTACTGCAGCGCAAATACGGCCCGCAATACGGCTGAAATCAGTGCCCAAATCAGCCGTGTGAACGAGGCCTAAGAGGTTAATCGGCGGCGAGCGGAGCAAACTCTGCTCATTGCCGACGGCGCAGGGGGTCAGATCTAATATACAGCTGACTTCATGCACTGATCGTGCAGGCTCCATTCATGAGGCCGCACCATCTCCAGGACGTAGCGGCACGTCCTATTGTGGTAAATGACTCGCAATCAGGATGCACCCGTACGTCCATTTATGTGAAAGGGTTAAAGGACAGTGGAGCATGTTTATCAAAACTGTAAGACTGTATCTGTTGCCCATGGCAACCCGAGCCCATAACAACCAGTCACAGCTCACAGCAACCAATCAGCCCATAGCAACCAGTCAGAGCTCATAGCAACCAATCAGAGCTCACAGCAACCAATCAGAGCTCATAGCAACCAATCAGCCTATAGCAATTGTTGTTAATTGTTATACTGCTCTGTAAAAAAATGAAAGCCGAGCTCTTATTGGTTGCTTTGGGCTCTGATTGGTTGCTATGAGCTGATTGGTTGGTATGAGCTCTGAGCGGTTGTATGGGCTCTGATTGGTTGCTATGGGCTCTGATCGGTTGCTATGGGCTCTGGTTGGTTGCTATGGGCTCTGATTGGTTGCTATGGACTCTGATTGCATAAGAAATATGTGCACTGTAGAAAAATTCTCTCCCTGTGATACTCAGGAAAGAAAAAAATCCCCAGGTGCACAATAAACTGGGAAAAGAACAAAGCACAGCTGAGATCTTAAAAATAACGTACCACTCTAAATAAACAGTGGAGGTCAAGTGCTCACCTATTGCGGCTGTACAAATTACGGTACAGCACGCTCGGTCGCTTGTGTCACCCCCACTGCGATGGTTCTGGTTGTAGAGGCTGCTCCAAAAATCCCCGCCTTCGATGTCCACGCTGGACGCCAAGGAAACACACGGCAAACGGATATCCAAATAACTGAAAAGTTCTCAGGACAAGGGGAAATGTGCTAGAGCACTCAAGGGAATAAAAACTATCTAAGAAATAATAGTTTATTTTAAATGAACATTACGCGTTTCGCAAGTTAAACACTTGCTTCCTCGGATGTATCAACTGCTCAATTCAAACAACTTTATATACATTCTCATCTAAACACTAATTAAAACCAGATTAGATGGGGGGCGTGGCCGGAAGCCGAGCGGTATGGACGCCTAAGAGCAGAGCTCCCGCATGAAGAGGCCGAAAATTCGCCGAAAAACCCCTGCTCTTCGCCCTTCCATGAGCAGGAGGAGATCTCACCTGCAGCAGAGATCCCCCGCAGCATCATCGCGGCAGCCGACAGCCCTGGATACCTTCCTCCACGGAGCCCGGCCGTCTCCAGCTCCCGCGCCAGTTCCGGTGCAGGCGCCATCTTCTCCACGTGGGTCAGCCGGCAGTTACGGGGCTCCGGCTTCACGCGGCGCGACAGCAGCGCAGTTGCCTTCAGCGGCCCCATCTACACCGCGCCGCCCGGGCACCAGAGGATTTGCGGCAGCTTGGGGAGCGCCCACTCCGGATCCTGACCGGACGGAGGAACGCCTGCAAGTCTCTCAGGTACTGGCTCCCTCTCCCCTCCGGCCATCTTGTGGGGACCTGAGGGCCCAGATAGACTCTCCCTCCTCACTCCTACAGGGCACCTACGCGGCTATGGCTCATCGGGCCCCCAAAAATCGCCTTAAGGCTAAGGGCAAGCTCCCCCGGGGCCCCAATGGGGGGTAGCACCCACCCCAAAGGGGGCCCCCTCTGGGCTAAATTTGAGGGCAGAGACGCTAAAAAACTCCTGCCCCCCTCCCTCCTTTGGCAGGGGGCTCTACAACAGCTTTTTCCTCCTGGCAAGGCCCCCCTGCCCCATGTGCGGGGATCTATAGCCCTGATCCTCCTGCATTCCCCCTTTGGGCAGAGAGGTGATGCGGTCCCAATAGGGATAAATGAGGGCCCTCTTATCTGATTTAAGGGGCCCCAAAAAAGGGAAGTCTCGTCTCAAAGACAAGAATAAAGAGATGGTTCTGGGGTTTTGGGAGCACTGGAGGACACCAGTTTTTCACGCAAATTAGGGCCCCGGGTTTCACCCACCCTTTCAGCCAAATATCCTAGCAAGTTTATGGCGCGCCATTGGAGGATTTGGTAACCGGGGACCCCGGGAACAAGTGCGAATTGGGGGCCCCCGGCCTCAGGGGGAAGAAAATATTCAGGCAACGGGGGACTCCCTTTTTCCCCCCAAGTTTTGGGGGGATCTCCCCCCCCCCACATTAAAGCTGGTAGAGCCCCACAGAGCACTGCCCCCAAAGGGTTCATCCCCCCTGCCGGGACGTTTGTGCTTCCACGATTCCAATTTAAAGGGGTTTTCTGGAAAAACCAGGGTGTCGCTCCGTGCATTTTTCAAGGATCCCAATTCAGCTGTTTCAAGACCT
Source organism: Phyllomedusa bahiana (assembly GCA_025379985.1). Lineage (NCBI taxonomy): Eukaryota > Metazoa > Chordata > Amphibia > Anura > Hylidae > Phyllomedusa > Phyllomedusa bahiana. Next base: position 25,977 of record JAODAL010045524.1, read on the forward strand.
GTGGTCACCCTTCAAAAACGGGGTTCTAAGACCCCCCTGCGCCCCTTCAGGAAGTCGATCCCTTACGGGTGGCACTTCCCCGTTTGCCCTGTTCCCCGTGAGGGGAGCGTCTGCTCAAATCCCCCCAAGACCTCCAGTTTTCTCCCAAAGCATTGCAGATTCCGCCCCCAAATTGGGGGACTGGGACCTCTCCTTTCCCTCACCTCCCCCCCCCCCCCATTGGCAAAGGGTTTTTTCATTTCTTTTAAGGGGGTTCACACCTACAGGTTTCTTTCCCCCCTCTCCTCCAAAGCCTCGTCGCTCCCCGGTCCATTGAGGGGGGCCCGCCCGGCGATTGGTCTCTGTCTATTCTGGAGGTTGCTTTCCGGGCTATGTTAACGCACTATTCGGGGCGATCGAGGTACATATCAGATTAGTTAGGGGTATGGGGACTTCACTTTTGTTTTTTTTGCTGGCTCTTCTAAGGGCTTTTCCGGACCTAGTTAAATATTTTTCCCTGTTTTCCATTTGGGGGGATTAGTTTTCCCGGGCACCTACTGTGTTCTAAGAGGGGTGGCCCCAAAATTGGGGATTTTTTCCTTTTGGGGGCCCCCCAAATTTTGGTCTCCACTGCGTGTGCCCCTTGTTCCCCCACACCTCTTTTCCCCCCCGGATAGAGGTTGGAGGTTTGGGGTCTTGCCCCTTGCCCCTTCTCTCTAGTTGACTAAAAAACCATTTGGGGTTTCCTAGGTTTTTTTTTGTCGTGTTCTGTTGTTAGTGTCTTGCAACTTTCCTTACCCTCCCCCTCCCCTCCTTGTTCTTCCCGTGTTATTAGTTCCAGGGGCCCTGGTGGTCGGGCCCGATACTGCCCCCGCCCCTCTGTCCTTGTCTGGGGTAGGGCCCTTAAAAAACCCTTCCCCCTCAACTATGGTTCAAATTTTAAACATTGAATGTAAAGGGGGTTGAACTCCAACGCTAAGTGTCTCCCCTTAGGGAATGCAAACCCTTGCGGGCGACATAGTTTTCCTGCAGGAGCGCTTTACAAGCCAGGGAGCCCTTCACCTTTGCAGCCCCTTTCCCGATCTCGTTCAATCGAAAAGCCGCCCTGGGAAAAGGCGGGGGTAGCAATAATGGTCGCCAGCCCCTGCCCTACAAGTCCCAATCTATTTTAGACCCCGCGGGTGCTTCATCATCCTGGGGGGGGCCCCCTTATCAATAGGCCAATTTTGCTATCAATATTATTCTCCCATGAGGCAGTTACCCTTCCCTTAAGGGGTTTTTGCTAAAATCTCAGGTCTCCCCCCCTTCACCCCTTTGATAGGTGGGGACTTTAACTTTTTTTTTTCTGAGGTTGGGATCGTTTGGCAGGGGGGGGCGGTAGGGGGTCCAAGGCCGGGGCCTTGCTATTTCGAAAACTTATTAGGGGCAGAGTCTATTTGATCTGTGGCGTTTAACCAAAACCCAGGGACAGAGAATATACCTTTTCTCCCCCCCCCCCCAAAACAAATACCAGGGGACTATTTTTTTGGGGAACATCCCAACCTGGGGATGGTGTCAGGCCCTTTCTTTGAGCCCATACCTGGTGGATCAGCCCCAGTCTTTGGGTTTATCTGGATTTTCAGCGCCCCTACGAGTCATGTCTTGGGGATGAATGGTCCCCCCCATTAGGAGGGCCTAGGGAGAAGCTGGGGGGGTCCTTTTGTCCTACTTCGAGCTAAAAAAGGGGTTTAGTTCCTCGCTGGAACCTTATGGGGAGGCTCATAAGGGGTTTTTAGGGAAGTGCATTGCCCTTTGGGGTCCAGGGGGCAAGAGGGATATGAAAACCAGGAAATCCCCTCTGAGGAGTCGCCTCAGACATGCAGAGACATATGAACCCGAAAGGGCTAATTTTACATTTAGGAAAAAGGTGGCCAGAGAAGGGGGTTAAGGAGGGGTTCGCTCCATGAGAGATTATGCATATCCCGCAAAGGTACTTTGAGTATGGGAACAAAAAAACATACAAGCTAGCCAGGGAGCGAGGGATAGGACCGGGCTCAATGCCGCGGCCCTAAGGACAGGGATGGACTCTTTCTATACCCAAATCCCTTGCTAAGATTTTTTTGGAGTTTTTCTCCAACTTTATTCCCCCCCTTCGGAAAATCCCCCGGGGGAGGAAAACAGAGGCAAAAAAACTCTTAGGGGGCTTCCTTAGTGTGTCCCTCCCCCAAACTCCCCCCAAAAATCTAACTCCTCAAAGCCCCTTCACAAAAGGAGGAGTTTCGGGGTTTTGAAGGAACTCCCCTCGGTAAACACCGGGGCCGGGAATGGCCTCCCAAAATTTAATTTCAAGACCTTTAAGGGGATTCTGCTCCACTATGCGGGCCCCCCTTTAATCGTTCCAAAGGGCTCCCCGATCCCCCCTCCATGTCCCACTATACCTCACTTATTTACAAAGCGGGAAGGCCGGCCGATAGCGCGGCTACAGGCCCATAGCCCCCCTGAATTGGGTCTAAAAATCTTCCAAATCTAGCAAACAGGCTGGGGGTTGGGTGCCTCAGTGGTCGACAAGGGTCAAATGGTTTTGTTCCTTCCGTCAGGGATGAAACCCAGAAGACCATTGATGATTGAGGTCCCCAAGCTCGTCGGAAAGGCCCTTCTTCTCACTGGATGAGGGAAAAGGCCTTTTACCGGTGGGGTGGCATTCCTCTTTGAAACACTGAGTTGCCTTTTGGGTTGGGGGCCCTTCATGAGGGGGGTCAGGAGCCTATACACATCTCCCTTGGGGCTGTTAAAACTGCCCCCCCACCCTGCCTTTTCTTAGAAACGGAAAGGAAAAGGGGTGTCCCTCTCCCCCCTGTTGTTTGCCCTGTGCTAGAACCCTCTTGCGGGGGGCAAAAGCTCACCCCGGTATTGGGGGTTTAAATGAAAAAAAGGAATTCAAACCTTCCTTTTTTGCCCACGACATCCTTCTAACCCTGACGAACCCACACATCTCTCTCCCCCCTTCATGGTCGCTAGGCGGGTTTGGTGCCCTTCGGCTACAAGGTCAACACCGCAAAAACCCAGGCTCTTCCCATCAACCCGCCCCCCCGGAGATTTGGGGTTTTTTAAAAGTAATTTTTTCCCCCCATAATTGGCAGGCCCCCCTCCCTCAGTATTGGGGTTATGATACAGACAGTATGCACCCTCTATCAGGCCAACTTCCCCCAATGTTTAGGGGTTGAAGGGCCCTCCTGGGGGAAGTGGATCCCCTGCCTATCTTTCTTTGGTAGGATTAATGCGGTCAAATGACCATTCTCCCTAAAATACTGTACTTATTTGAGGTCCCAATACCTATTCCATTAAAAAAAACTGAGGTCCCCCGCGCGTCCCTGCACTTCATTGGCCAGGGTAGAAAAGATCGCCCAAAACCGAAAGATGGCAATAAACAGAAAAAGGGGGGTTTGGGAGTCCCCAAATTCCCTTTTACTACTGGGCGGCCCCCGCGAATCCCCCAAAGGGCAGCCTTTAGGTGTATGCAAATTTGGATGGAGGTGGGAGGGCTCTGGTTAGCCCAGGGCCACCCCAATTCATTCCTTTGGGATTCTAGGGTCCTCCCCTATGGGCAAACCCCCCTTTGGGCCCCAAAAGGTCACCCTTAATCTGGCGGATGGGGGAACGGGTTTGTTTGGGATCCCCCAGCTTCTCCAGACTTTTTTCCTTTGGGGACCCTCTTTTTACCCCCCCCTCCCCTGGGGGTTTTTCGCTCGACCATGGGGTGGGGCGTATTGTTCCGTTTGAATATTGCAGGATTCCCAGTAGGAGGCTGCTTCCCTTTGAAAAACTTTCAGGGGGAGCATGGTCTCCCGGGTTCCCCAGATTCCACTACCTTCAATTACCCCCTACTATCCTCTCTTACGGTACTCAGTTTATCACCCCCTCCCCTTTGAAAAATTTGAAGACCGGGGTATAATAGAGGCCTAATTTTCTCCCTCTAAAAACTTTTGGGGGATGGTTTTTGAACGGGGAGCCGGATCACACAAATACTCAAAATGGGGGCCCATTTGGGGAAGCAGGTTCCCATGGTCACATGGCAGGCCATTGGAGGGGGTGCGGCAAGATGCAGTGTGCGTGGCACAAAAGGAGAATTATAAAAATCCTTTTACTGGTACCCCCACACGATCTCCTCCATAATGGTTCCCCCCAAAACCCCCTTTGGCTGTTGGATTGTGGGAATGCCCGGGCACCCTACCCCACATATTCTGGGTTTTCAGGGGGCTGCAACCCTTTGGGGAGAAATAGGGTCTTTTGAGCAGGGTTCGGAGGTGGAGATCCCCCTAGATCCCCCCGATATATCTATTGACGGGGCCCGTTTAGGGTCTTCCCAAGGGCAGGGGCCCGTTTTTGTTGCATGTTTCACGGCCCTGATGCCTATAAGGGAGATGGGGAAAACAGGCGAACCCCCCTCGGTTCTGACCTTGTGAAAGTAGGAGGTTCGCCGATGGAAATTAACGGCTGTTCACCTTTTGGTTTTCCCCCCCCCCCCCCTCTCTCCCTTTTTCGTCCCTTGTCTCTACCTTGTTTTTGTCCTAAGTCTTTCTTTGGTTCCATGATTAGTTCTGGGCCCCTTTTCAGGGCTGCGACTGTATGGGATTGTGGGGACTGTTTCGGGGCAACGTTTTACCATTTTCCGGGAGGAGGCAATTTTCCCCTGTGTAGGGGGGGTACGGGGATATTTTCCATCCTGGTGTTTAATCCCGGGTGGATGCCCCCTCTTTCGCCCCGTCATCTTTAAAAAACCCCCGGTTTTCATTACTTTTCATACGATGGGGGGTTTTCTTGTCCCCGACCAGTGATCGGCGACTATGCCCCCCCTTGATAGCACTTAGCAAATTTCATATTGTTCTAGCTTTTTTGAGATGTTTTGTCTTTGGTTTTCGTCCAGTTAGGATGTTACTTTTTCAGTATTCTGAAAAATGATTTCCATTGGTTTTTGCGTTCGGGGCAAATGCAGCTTACTACCTCTCGAGGTACCTTCGAAATGGTAGGGCGGTCACAGGCATATTTCATTCTGGCCCGATCTCGCCAGCAGAAAAATTCCTGTTCCCCCCTTTCCATGATCAGACGCCATGGGGGGGTCTTCGCTAAAATAACCAAGGGGCGGTACTTTCCCTCCCAGAGATTTATGACTTTGGCTCCCTGTAAAAACTTAATTTTACTAATGGTCCCAGTACTTTTTGTTGCATGTCTCCTGATATGTGGTCCTTGACTATTTCAACAGTTTTTTGTTTAAAATTTTGAAAGTTTTATCATTTGTCATCTTTTTGTCTTTATTGAAAATATTGAATAAATTTTACAGTTAAAAAAAAAAAAAAAACAGATTAATATAATTCATTTGCATGTCAAAATTTTAAAAAACAAAATCATGTTAGTTATACTATAGTCCCTTTATTAAGATTCATTCAAAAAGGGCAAAAAAATTTCCCTTCATAAAAATTTTTTTAAAACAAAACATAGAACTATTAAACGTTTAAAAAAACTATTTAAAAACATTACTTTTAAAACTGTAATTCACCAAATAAAATAAAAGGGAAATAAAAAATTTTTTTTTATATAAATATATTTTAATAAATATTTTTATATTTAAAATATATCAATAATCAATAAAAACCAGGCTCCAAAAAAAAAATTTTTTACACCACGGGTTTAAAAATTTGTTTAAATCCGTGTGGGTTTTTGTGTTTTTAATTTAAAATCCAAAACTCTCAGGCTACCAATTTCTTTATTCTGTTTGGTACTTTTGGATATTATTTTAACACCCCTTGAATTTTCCCCGAGGAAGTATATGGACATTACTATGGACTCTAATCATTAATATGGGCTCTGACGGTTTGTTGGGCCGATCAGTTCTATGGGTAACAAAGAAAGATGCTCAAGAAAAAA